>PNEQ01127696.1:7052-28090 GCA_003012365.1 Medauroidea extradentata | reverse complement strand
GCCAAGATGCTAACATGCGTCTTTACACTGTAGAGATCGACAAACGTTATTACAGTAGAAGGATAGATACTAGGAACAAAAAGTATAATTAAAATTATATTCAGTACAAGGGATTATACGTCGCGATGTACAACATGATGTATCCCCACCAGGCGAAATATTGATTTAAAATATGTTACATAGCTCTACGTATAGGTCTCCGCCTTCTAGTATTTAAAGTGTGAAAGTTAATTTTACATCCGTCATAAGTATACATATTTTTTAAAACAACAACTAAAATCGACGATACAAAGTAATAAAGTTGTATAGTTTTCGAGCTCCGAACCAAGGACGAAGTCATTGCGAGCGTACTTACTGATGGAATTCTTATTTCAGCTGTTTGTAGGCTTTAGGAATTCGGAAAATCACTCGTGGGAAATATTAATGTGTTACAGAAATGCGGTTTGGTATTAAAGTTGGCGGCATTTGTACTGATCGTTGCTACGAGCACAGTTTCGTATCAGGTTTATTCTAGTTGCGTCATAAACTAAAGTATATATGCATTGGTTTAGTACTAAGGAATGTATGTCACCACTACACACGTACCTATAGTAGTTATTCGCTTTTTATTGATGTGTATATAATCATATTCTAGCATATATTAGTACATACCTGGAATAATGCTAATAAATTACATTAAGAATATTTTTGTGCGGCACATGCACGCCTGTATCGCAAGTGTATAATATTAACAGCAATCAATATACTTTTATTAGCCATACAGTAAAAACGTACTTAATAATACTTAGATAATTGAAAATGTAAGTTTCGGGTTTAAAGCAGGGCGTGTGTGAGATATAGATACGTTTAATTACGGCAACAGCAATGGCGCGTAGAGGGGAAAGGAGGCGGGAGCTGAGCTGGGACAGGTTGTAACACGTGCGCCGGTTATGGTCCTAGGAGGGGGGAGAGGGGAAGGCACAGTAGAAAACTGCGTGGTTATACAAAACTATAGCCAGTTCCTTGTTGGATTATGAAGAGGTTGGGTGCTACCCGTCATGACTGGAAGATGTGCAAGTAAGTGTCATGATTAATTACGGAATTTATCGGAAATCGATCGGGTATAGATTCGAGAATGTAGGATGGTGTTTATAATTGTAGATCTAAGTACCGTAGGTCTTTACTTGCGTAATGCTTCGTCACCACTTGTCTGCTATATTTTACTATGTTTTATTACCGCATTTCATAAATATAAAGAGAAAATTAATTTTTATTGATTTTTATTAATTAAGCTTATCAAAATTATGACACTATGCCGTTTACAGTGTGATACACAATTAAAACAATCAATAAAATCAAGTATATGCGATAAAAGTTGAAAATTTACACAAAAATTGTCATTTTTTAACATTTACGGAAAAACATAATAAATTCATTAAATTACTTTAATACACACATTAATGCTTAATTACATCGTTATCAATCATTACTTAACCTTAGAAAAGCATTTCGTACACTAGAAACTTAATACAGATGTTTTTTTTTTGTTTAAGTGTCACATAGTCCATTGTTGCATGGAAAGCTAGTAGATGGAAATTGGTGGTACGGGGCAGGGGCTCTGATGACATCATTAGCTATAAGTGACCTTGAAATAAAAATTTTACTTTTAAGAAATTTTTGTTTTTGGAAATTTTGGAAATTTTTTGAATTTTGGAAATTTTTTGAATTTTGGAAAATTTTATAAAATTTTGGAAAATTTTTGAATTTTGAAAAATTTTTTGAATTTTGGAAAATTTTGGAAATTTTGGAAAATTTTATAAAGTTTTGAAAAATTTTTGAATTTTGGAAAATTTTTTGAATTTTGGAAAATTTAGGAAATTTTTTGAATTTTAAAAATTTTTGGAAAATTTTGAAAGTGACGTCAT
Organism: Medauroidea extradentata; assembly: GCA_003012365.1. NCBI lineage: Eukaryota > Metazoa > Arthropoda > Insecta > Phasmatodea > Phasmatidae > Medauroidea > Medauroidea extradentata. The sequence goes on along the minus strand of PNEQ01127696.1, from coordinate 26,186 downwards.
CCAAGATGGCGGCCGTGACGTCATCGGGGTCAAAGGTCACGGGGTCAAGGTCACTGGGTCAAAGGTCAAGGTCACCCACACACCCACAGCCCCCAGCCCCTGTCCCCGGATCGGCATTTTCCATCTATCTATTTTACTATCAGAAAATCTCTGCGCGATAGGTTTACGGATGTTAAAATTATTTTCATATGAAAACGCGAATATTTTTGAAATTCTGTTATTATAGAGGTCCAGACATTATCGTATTAAAAATTATAAAAATTACAGTTTCCCATTTTTGTAGATTTTGTGATTTCAAGCCCTTATTTTTCTAAAAACAGTTTTTAATTTTTTACTCGAAAGTAAAGCATACTACCTCATAATGTTATATATATATATAAGTCAGCTGATAAAATATCTACTCGGCAAAAAATCTCATCGAAATTTGATGAGTAGTTCAGATTATATTGACCATTGAGTGTTCCAGTCACCCGCTCGACATCGTACGTTTCCATACCCCTTAAAGTTTCTGGGCCGTACCTTTTATTCAAATTCTAATATCAAAATTTTCTCTTCGACCAAGCATAGAATATATCCTTGGTAAACTGCTTCAACATGAATAATAATGGAATCTTTCATTAATTTGTAATGCAGAATCATTGCAAGAGAATTACAGGTTAACTTTCAAGAATTCTCCTGTAATGTTTCTGCATGACAAATTAATGACATATTCTATTATTATTGACATCAAGCAGTTAAACAATAATATGTCATATGCTTTACTGATGAGAAGATGTTGATAATACAATTTCAATAAATGTTATGGCTCAAAAACTGAAAATACAATAACATTTTCTAACACTTCACCTTAAGGGCGCGATCTACCGCAATTTTTGTCACCATTTTTTTTTTGTTTTTTATTCGTAACAGATATTTTTTTCTTATTTTAGACACAAAATGTGACTAAATTGGGCTCTTATGAAATTTTTTTATCCCTCATAGTTTTCGCGTAATGGCTTGTTAAAGTCATATTTTGCATGTTTTCGTTTTAAGGATTACAGTACACTAAAACCGACTGATATACCAAACTCAAAAAAGTCACAGTGGATAAAGACATTGCAGGCTACACTGTCATGCTCATAAAAATAAAGAATAAAAATTATTTGTATTTAAAAAAAATATGCTGATGCTGAAAATAAAAATTTTAAAAATGCAATAAAATGTTAAAAGCACTCGCCTGGGCTGATATTGAGAAAGCATGGAAAACCGAAATCAGGATTGCCGGAACAGTGGATCGAACCCGGGTGCTCGAGAATGTGAGCCCAACGTCTTACCTTAGCGCCACTTCGCAAGGATTTATTTCTTTGCTATTGCCACTCTGTGTCCTCAATTGTACTCGAGCTATGAGGGCCTGGCAGAGAACATATGTCGCACGCCGGCGGCGGGTGTGACGGGAGAACGTTTTGAGGGAGAGGAGGAGGGTTTGAGGGGAAGAAGAGAGGGTGTAGCAGGGTAGGGGAAAGTGCCCTTGGCGGCTGCCGCTACTGTGCAGGGGATAGCGAGAGGAAAGAATTAGTTTCAAGTAACTTAATAAGCCCGGCTGTGTGATGTTTGTGTTTGTGATGGAGAGAAAACTCAGGCGGCGAGCCGTGGGGAATGGACTGGCCCAGACTAGAGCTGCAAGCAAGACTGTACCTCGGCGCCGTCAGCTTGGTACAAGTGTCTGCTAACTCTGTCCCTCTACACGCTACTTGTTATATTCGCCACTAGCCATCCGACCCTCGTAACTAGGACAGGAATACCAATTCTTAAAGGCATAGTCTTTTATGTTTCTACCAGTCACTTTTTTCTCTCCTTATTTTAGACATGATTTGTGACTAAATTTTCCTCTAATGAAATATTTCTATCTCTCATAGTTAGGAAAAAGACAATTTCGCAAATTCAGTGACCTACATGTTAAAATCAACTACAATATGCATACTCAAGCTCCGATCATTTGTCCACTAGCTGCTACTGAGTGTAACAACAAACTATGAACGAATAGGCGCTACTTAAGTATGCACAGGACGATGGATTCTATCATGCGGGGCGTTGAATACGCGAAATTATCTGTCCCTTCTTATAGTTTTTGCGTTATCACTCATAACTAGGGACGGGAATTTTTGGCGGAAAGATTTTTGCCCCACTTTGTTTCAGTGTCATACGTGCACACCTGCAGCTCAACTTTGTGCTATTGACAGAGTGTTTTTGTGCAGATTGGTTATTGACTGTGCCAATCAGTACACGGATAACTGCCACACATCACGTCTGTGATTTGCGGGTTTAACCTCCACACGCTGGGAGTTAAAACATCCAATCACTGGCCACGAAGCAGAGATGCAGGTGCGCACGTAAGGCACTGAAACAAAGTACTGCAAAAATATTTTCGCGAAATTTCTTGTCTCTACTAATAAATGTCAAAATTTGCATGTTACGTTATTAGGTACGCCACTAAAACTGACATACCAAACTGGGAAAAAAAATTAAAGTGAATAACGATGTTGTAGGCTACAGCGTCTCCTATATAAAGCCAAATAATAACAACATTAATAATGACAATTATAATAATCATCATAATTTTATATTGGACAAAAGTTCTGAAATTTGAAGTTAAAATTTAAAACTCTCAAGAATTTTTAAACGACACGAAACATTATTTTTTTGTTTTAATATAGGAGATGTTGTAGCCTACAATACCGTTATACACTGCATTTTTTTTAGTTTGGTATGTCATTTGAGTTTAGTGGCGTACATATTATAACCGTAACATGCTAATTTCGGCTTTTATAAATCATTACGCAAAAACCATGACAGGTAAAAAAATTTCATAAGAGAAACAAGTTGTCACAATTGATGTATAAAATAAGAAAAAAACTATTATCTAGTACAAATATAAAAATAAAAATATGACATCGAAAATTTTAGATTACCTCCTCTGTCGGAGACAACTTATGCAACGAAATATAACTGTTACAATACAACAATACGGAATTGAAATTATGCATCTATGCTATTGCTTGTCATTAACAAGTAGTATTACTATGTATGTTGAAAAGTTAAATGTAATAACGGAAATTATAATATGGCAACTGAAGTCTCTCTTCATCATTAATTGTTAATAAGTAGAGACACTGGAAAATCGCGGGAATAGTTGATTATTTGCTAGGCTCCAACATACTGTATATAAAACTGCCTGTTTCGTATCGACATTGGCTATGGTTTATTTGAAGCATTGTTTCTCTCTTCAGCAAACCCAGTTATAGAACTGTACAGCTTGAACACACAGCGTCTGTGATTTGTCCCAAAACTGTTCACACGTGTCATGGTTTATATACTACAGTATATTGGAGACTATCTTAAACATTTTCGCGACTTTCCAGCGTCTCTATTAATAAGTCTGTATAGTTTGTATGTGGAATCCCCACGGGCCGATGAGGAATGCATATTTATTTAATTGGATAATACTACATTATATTTATTTTTAAAAATGTTGAACTCTTAAATGTTGTTCCGCAAATTTTGTACGTAAACGCGAAATTCACAAGGGAGCGTGTAATAATTCTTCACGAAGAATAAATAATTCCTTAAAAAAAAATGCAGACATATCAATTACAAAAAAATAAAATTGCGTTTTATTTTTATTTCATTTTTCTTATAGAAGTCCCCAATGAATGCATTGAGGACTCTTTCGTAGGAACAGTACATCAAGCATGCCTGGCACCACAATTAAAACATTAATAAAATATATTATTAGTTAGAATGAGCTATACGGCTATTCATAGACAAAGAACGAGTATTTACAGTCACAGCGAGAAAGTATATTGCCCATCATTAATGAAATTAACATGACTTACGATGTTATAAATTCATATGGTTCCAATTAAGAACATCGTAACTCAAGTTACGATGATATTAAATGTAGAGTTAAAATATAACAACATCGTATCTACTAAAACAAAAGGACAATGAACCAAATTCAAAACTGCAATAGCATGTAATCACACCGTTGACAAACATATTCTGGTGTAGCTTGGTAATGGAGATGTCGAAAATCAACCCGATTTACAGCAATTTTTCATAACTTCAAACTGCTCCCCTTGAACATGTTTCATTTTGCAGTTACGATGTTCTTAGTTGGACGGGTCGGTATTTGAAGTGAAATATTGACAGTATGACACGATCTTAATCATAATCAAACTTAATACACTGTACTACTGACAAAATATTATAGGCCAATGGCCCACTACTTTAATCAAAACTAATTACATTATATTACATAAAATAAGCAGTAGAAAAAGTTATGATAAATAACAACCTAGAGGTTAAAGAACACATAGGCCAACATACGCATATATGTACCAGCATTCCTACACATAAACATATACATTTAAGCTTGCACATACCTAGACACACACCTGAATTTTTTTGCAGTAATGTACAGAACGGTTTTTTAGATTTCGTCGCCCAAAGCGCCACGTTTTTTGTAGTGAAAATAAGCCAAAATTAAGCAAAATATTTCTTTGCTGACGAATGGCAAATTATTTTTAAAAACGCATCTACGATACTGTGAATCGCGTGACTGCACATTGTCACAAATTGTTTCAAAGCTTTTGGTTAAAAAGTATTTGAATTATTGGCACCAGCCTGAAAAAAAATTAAGGCACAAGCCCTTAACATCTAGGTTTACAGTGCTGGCGAGGTGTGACATGATGTATGGAGCAGCGGCGGAATGAAATGCCGGAAGAAACGTGAGATCTCCGAGAAAATACGCGAACCAGCGCCATCGTCCGGCATGATCCCCACATGCGAAGGTCCGGGTATCGACCCCAACGGGAATCAATCACTAGTCGCCTTGGTGGGAGGCGAGTGCTCTAACCACTGTGCCAGCCGCGGCCCCGTTAAATCAAAGAAACGACAGTGAAGTATAGGCTTTTAACGTTCAATCTGTCTTATAATGAAACCACGAAATACCCGTACCAACGAATCTCACATGAACATTGGACTACGGCGCGTGTGTCTGGGGTGTACATTCTGATTATATGTAGCCTTATCTGACAACCCACGAGCTGGACGGTTCACTACGACAGCGACTGTAATCATTGAAGACCAGCCTTTAATCGAACCGACTATTGTCAAAATTAATTTTGATAATATTTTGGGAACACTTAAATAATAGCCTTTGTCGTGACAATTAAATACTTTCATCGGCCAAGCGAGCTAGCTATACGGTAAGACGTTGTACTTGCATTCGTGGAGATATGGATTTGATTGCCAGCTCTGTTGAGCATAACCGTCTCTATCTAGTGACTTCGCTGTCAACGAAACGTAGAGCCCAATAAAAATAAAATAAATTGTACTTTTCAGAAAGATATTCCGAAAAAATGTAACGATGAGCTAATCAATTGGCATATAATGCAATATGACTAGAGACCCTCGTTTTTCATGAAAATAAATTTGCCCCACTTTGTTTCAGTGCATTACGTACACATCTGCAATTCTGCTTCATGGTTATTGGCAGCGTGTATATGTGAGTAGCCGTATCTCATTTGACTGAGTCAATTACATTAATGTTCCTGCAACAAGACACGGCTGTGTGATTTGCCGGTAGAATCCCTAGGCTCGTGACAGTTAAAATATCCAATCACAGACCACGACGCAGAACTACAGATGTACACGTAAGGCACCGAAACTAAGTGCGGGAAATTTTTTTTTCGCGAAAAACAAGGGTCTATAAATATGACTGATAAATTGATGAGCGCCTAAATGTATGGTCATGCACGAGTAAGGTGTTGGACACGTCACCTCCAGATAGATAACTATTCCTCGGGCACTTTACATGATAACAACAAGTTATGGCAATTTCCAGCAGGTACTAGTCTAGTACTATGAAATCACAACAGCGCAACAGACACGACACGGAGGGCTCGACGCGGTTTACCAAACTTGTCAGTTAAGGGAATTGGTGCAGGGAAAACAGAAGAATTGTTAAACTGATCATTGTGCTTTTTAGAGTGGCCATAGCGGATGCAACTGTTTTTATGAGGAGTTTGTAAGAAGAGACTGTACTGTAGAAGTTCGCGCACACGGTCAGAACTAATGATCGCGAGCACGTGTTTTATGTCATATTACTACCAATGTGTGTGTGTGTGTGTGTGTGAGAGAGAGAGAGAGAGAGAGAGAGAGGGGGGGGGAAATGAAAATAAAACATTACTTCATGATTTTAAGTACCTTATGTTATGTTAGTACAACACATAGTTCCACTCTACATAACTATAGTTCATTCACCGAGATGTGAGAGTTGTAGTTTGTAAACAAGAGTGCGTGATACTAGTATAAGCGGTGAGGGGTGTACAAACTACTAACCAGCGCGCGCTGCTGCAGTGTGACGAGAGTTAAACTGGTGACTGGTCAAGCGAGTGTTCGTATTGTTTTCTGATAGTGTCGAACGTAAGTAAAGTAATGCACGCCCAACTAGGGCTGTTATGTACATGATACATACACTGCATGTTCGGTATAGTAATTATATATACAACACGTGCAACATGAATTATATAAATTACATCTAAACTTCGCATAATGACAATAAAATTGTCAGCGTCTATATATAGTAGGCGGTTTTGTTAAAAGTATGATGTAAATATCGTTAATGTGGAATTAATGTAATAAAAATATTATTTTACGGGTTCCATAACATTGTGAGTTACATAATACAGATTGTTTGATAATAACGAGGGCTTTGAAATTGTTAATGAACGCCTACTGCTTAATATTATATTTTTTTACTTCGATGTGCAATATGAAGGGTTCATTTTAATTCCCTGTATACCTTTATCGTTAAATAATCAATGCGTTACTTTATTATATTTTGTTTGTCGGTTCACATGTTATTATTAACGTTCATGAATACAATAGTTACAACATGTGTGTCAATATTAGTGTCGATTATTTTACATTTCTTCCATAGCACATTGACGTGTCATTGTCGTCTACCTGAGAAATAGGGTTTTATGCCCGGATGTCTGCATTGTGCATCGTGCTGGACGATGTCGCTGTTGAAAGAGATTTCTCGGGGTTCTTCATATCTATCTCATTCACACTCATAGGTTCACATGACTTTATGTGTTCACACTAACCTAAATACCACCAATTCGTGCATATTATTCTACGCTCAATACCTATCTGTAGAGCCGCGACTTTATGGCGAAAAGATTTTTGCAACATTTGGTTTCGATGCGTCATGTGCACACCTGCAGCTCTGCTACATCGTCTGTGGTTGGATGATTTTACCCTCACTTGCCTTGGCAAATTATAGATGTACAGACTCACGATAATCTTATTCTGATTGGTGCAGTAAAATGAGAAACGTGTCTGAACAAAGACACGCTGCCAATAACCTTGAAACAGAACTGCCGATGTGCACGTGAGTCACTGAAACAAAGTGGGACAAAAATCTTTTCGCGACAAAATCGTGGGCCTACCTGACAGACCTTACTTTCGATCACGTGCATGTGCTTCGCGCTCTCTCACTTGAACGCCAATAGACAGTAGGCTCAGTGGCGGCTCGTGGGTTGTTGCCAGGTGAGGATGCAGTTGCCAAGAGCTGTACAGGGTTGTGCGCTGGTTGACTCTACAATGTTCAGGTGCCCCTTACTACTGAGTGGTCACAACACATCTAGTAGCCGGCAAATATTTCATGATCGTTGGTCTACGGCGCGTTCATTAAGAGTGCACAGTTCCGACTACCTGCAGCCCCGCCTGGCAACAACCCACGAGCCGCCACTGCTACTGATTAGTCAAATCAGTAATATAAATACTTCAAATCATTAAGCAAAATTTCTATTTTAATTCTCTACCTCATTGATGTTGATATGACATAAATCACATGCTCACGACCCGGTGTTTTGAAAGTGCACGTCAAGTCAAGTCCTCACAAACTCCTTATAATTCAGTTGCAGCTACCAACTTCATTGTCAGGACCCGCGCCATAAGCAGATAATCCAGCAGACACTCTAAAACGCGCCGTGTGCATATGCGGTTTTCCGTACGCCAAGTCCCTTAATCAATGTCGAGGCTTCCATAACGTTAGCGCGACAAAAATAACGGACGCGACGCGAATTCCGAATAAAAAACATTCCTATCTTGTTCGGGTCGCAGGCGCCACTACTGTAAGCTGAAAAATTGAAATCAATTTTGTCCCTAAATGTTGCTGAAACTTGATAGTTGGTAGTAAATTGCATTTAAGCCTATGTGTTTTACGATAGATATTTGTTTGTTATCGTTAGAGGCACGAGTATTTCGCGCATTGATTGTAGGTCAGGTTGAACGCTAATAACCTATATATCATTGTTAACTTCCGTGATTAGACAACAGCTGTTTTGACACACCTTTGGAGGTTGCGAGCCAGTAGTAAATAATAATATAATTTGTGGAGCTACCCACTTGTACGGTTAGGAGCCAATGGATATTCGGCTTTGGTAAGTGTGTGTATAGGACTGAAAAGTCTAGGCTATTGCCAGATTAATACGCGAAATACTCGTGCCTCTAGTTATCGTAAATCATTACAATTTCAAGCAAACACTAAACTGTTACTTTATTTTTAAATTTGGTGATGCCTTTGTCATTGACTGTCGCGAAAACTTGAATATTGTAAACATCTATGGTTGTTGTACAAGACATTTAGTATGTTGTTGCCACGGTCGTAGAAGAACCGTGGTTGTGGCTAAGAAATATTTGCATTTAATACTTCGTAGTATTTGTCGCACGGCATAAACGTAGTATTAGCAAAAACCAGTACTTTAAGTGTCACGTCACACCCTTTGTGTCGCTTCTGTCGCGTTACTGTGTTTTCCAGCTAATGGACAATGAAAAATTTCTTCCTACAAAATGTAAATACTTTTTAACTCGCGTAAGATTATGAATAGAGATGATGGTATATCGCGAAAATGTTTTGTGTCAACATAGCCTTGAAAACACTGACACAACGTAGCTGTCTGCAGAGCAATAACATGCATTAAATATTAAAATAGCGGCATTCTTATTGGCTCAGTCAAATAGGGCAGTAGCTCCACGTACAAGGAAAAGCCAGTAATCTTTTGATAAGTTGAACGTATGTTGAAGCCTAGCAAATAGTCAAGTTTTCCCGCGATAAACCATCATCTCTAATTATGAATTCTCGTAAACATTTCTAAGTTTTTGTAAATTTTATTAAAAACCTTTCGTCTTGTAAAATATTCAATATCAAAATCACAAAAGAATAATATAAGAATAAACAACGCTGTTACCATACATTTTTTCGTCGATGAACATCGCAGAACATAATAAACAGAACATAAAAAAATTCGCAGGTTCACTGAGTTGTAGGCTAGCCTCCAAGGATATTTGTGAAATCGTGCAGACAGCAGCTTTTTATTAGCTGCTCGCTGACACAGAGAAATAGGCCTGTATTCAGTTACAATTTTATTATTGGCTCAGGTAATTCCAGGAAGTGTCGGGTAAGTGAACGGCCAATTGTGAACGTGATACAGACCTATAGTTGCTGGAACTCTAGCTTGTACATAAAAGAAAATGCGAATTTTTCAGGTCTTTAATAATAAATTCTAAAAACAAAGCATTGAAAAAGAGATTTAATATATAAATAAATACTAAAACATACACTTTACTTTTTTTTCTAAGCTTTCTGGCCTCAACCCAGGACTTTAAGAAAAGTGCTCATGCTGTAAAAATTATACTGTTTCTCGCCGTGCTACAAGACACTTGGTTCTATAATAAAATGGGTAAAAGACACGTACCGTCATGTGGGGTTACATGAGATAGCAAAAAATCTTGGAACAGTTTTTCTGGAATTACTATTTCACAGACGGCAGCCGCTAGAGTTAGAAAAAAACGCAAGACATGATAATTGAAAATATCCTACTTAAATAGTCAGTAAGATTCTTGATTCAGAGCAGCAACATACGAAATAAAATTCTGAGAAAATATCCCAAGTTCACCTGCTGTACCAAGTAACTCCAGTCAACGGCACTGTTCTATAAGTTGCAGTAATTTTTAACACCAATTTGATGCGAAATTGAAATAAACACAGAAAATAGTTAGATTGTTTTCAAACTCGTGTTGAGCAGTAGTTTGTACAGTAAGAAAACACTTTTAGTTCACAACGATTTCAACTGGATGGTCTATTGCTAGAGTAAACCAAGCCCATTTTTTCTTCTAGAATTTTTTGCCCTTAATTAAGGGTATTTATGACTAAATAAACACAATCAATGAATGTTGACAAGAATACGTCTTTAAACCAATACTGAAGTTTACGGTTCATGTGTGAATAAAAACTTACGTTTCCGAACAGTGATAAAAATTTTCTCAGTTCACTATGGCATCACACCCTCCGACTAAAATGTGTAAACTTACGTAAAATAGCTGCCGATTTTTCTATGGCTAGCACACACAGTATCAATTGATTGAGATGAATGGAATGAATGTCTCATATGCTGACGTCAGTAAAGTGTAAACTCTTCCCACAACGCATCCTCAACCACAGCTGGCTTTTTAAAAACCAGAAATTCTCAACTTTATGTATGTGTTTTACGAGGACCTTACAGAAGGTTATAACAAAATTGTTTGCGGCCAATGTTTCCAGGGTTGACCTCGTCTACACGGAAAAGTGGGGAATTATGTAAACAGACGTTACAACGTACTGTAGATTAGACTCGTGTTCCTGAACCCTGTGTGTTTACCTGATGACGGGAACAGATTCCAGTTTCCGAAACGTCGTTATACTGTCTGTCTGGAAAATTACTGTGATTTGTTTCGTCTCATCGTTGTGTCGCATGCTGTTTTCTGTTCGTGTCTGATAACTACTGTGTTTTTATTTCGTCTCATTGGTGTGTCGTATTTTTATTTTGTGGATTATACATTTATTCTGTTTGTCCCTTTGCCAAAGCTGACCTCAAACCTGAGTTTCCTGCCTTGGTAGTGTCTTGGGCTTTCTTTTGATTATTTGTTTTTTATTTCTATATTTCTCATTTGTGAGGTGTCCGCCCTCTCTTAGGGAAAGACCACTCATCGGCTCTACTCATATCCACCAAAATGAAGCCCCCCCCCTTTCCCTAATTCCACATGACATTATAAGTTAACCAAACACTACGGATTCCTTATATCTCTACACCGTGTCCATTACAATCTGTGCACAGAATCTAAGTGTTCTTTACACGTTCTACCAAATATAGTTCTTTAAACTTTCTACCAAATATAGTTATTCAAACTGCAGTAACCACGAGTGAAATGTCAGAGCGCATATTATGAACATTGGTAACTGGCAGCAAAACTTCCATATCCCACTGAATGTTACATTAACTTGCATTGTTCACCAAAACCAGCTGATTTCAAGGCCGCTCTCGCTTGACCCAGGAAGTCTACGTTATCATATCACTTGGAAGTTCAAGTCTAGATGGCCTCAGTTGAGTGATACCTGGTATGGCGACGCGTCTTGGTTCCGTAGTTTCCAAGCATGAAAACAGCACCAAACATTTGTAAGACCATCGGCCCTAGTAAGGCTTAAAAAAAAAAAAACCTTGAACACTCGTAGCTCCACATATGCCTTAACGTGCATTCACAAATATATGCCTCTCATACTCTTCACGTCATACCAGACTATCCATGAGCCAACACGTCCACACTCAGCTGTTCCACACTCCCTCTATCACGTCACCCCCCCCCCCTCCTACCTTGCCGCGCTCATCGCGCTCCCTATACTGCAGTATTAACATTGAAAAGTTCAATTACCAAACAATATAATTTCATAAGTTCTAACCGTATTTATAAGACATTTAACATATAAATATACAGCCTAAAATACAATATTAAATTACAATATTTACTACGTACGTATTTCCAATTAGGCCACCACGTCAGTCGTGTCAACCTGAACATGCGGGATAGCACTAAAGCCTCGTGACAATATACTAATTGTCACAATATCCCCCCCCCCCTTTTAAAAATTTTAACCCACCAAGGGGTAAAATTTCCCAAAAGGGTGGGTACCATAATTAAAATTATACAGTAAACAAGCATAGGTGAAAATAGCAGACTAAAAACAAGGTAAGTACCTCAGGTTTAAGAAATCTAGCTAGCCAGTTCAACACTATTAGACTGACCCAACTTTAACTAGTCCCTAGATCAAGAACAATGACTCTTCACGAAGCCACACCATGAAATTGACATCGCCCATTACGTACAATCTTTCTCTAAAACTTAATGCCAATCAAATTTTTTTATCAAAACACCCTTCAAACTCTGACGCCTTACAACAAACCACAATATTCCATGAAAGACATAATTATTCTTTAAAAAAAACACACACACAGTAAAAATGTATTCATTACCGAAATGGCTTCAAATGCGTCAAATGTGCCTTTCTTGTTTGATATTTGTTTTTGGGATCAACTAACAAAACCGTCACAAGCCCCAGAAACCTAAATAGTTTATAAGGACCTGTATACGTGGTAGCTAATTTTGCCGAGAAATAATTCCCTTTTGAACTTTGCACAAACTGTCGGCATACCACTAAATCCCTTACATTATACATATTGGCAATTCTACCAGCATTGTATTTTTTTAGCCACGGTCCTCACAGCTTTACTTAGATATAAATACGCAATATCCCAAAGATCTTCTAATTCTTTATTGCTAGTAATCTCCATGGGCAAACTAGGAATTTGCGAAATATTAGACAACGGCGACAACAGCTCTCGACCAAGAAATAATTTGCGGGGTGTAAAACCCGTAGAAATATGAGGAACGGAGTTGAAGGCCACATTCAGTTCACTCACGTTTTCATCCCAACTACGTTGGTCATAATGATGAATTATTCTTAAGGCCACCTTAACGTTTTTATTAACTCTCTCAACCATATTTGGGCAAGGGTAATACAGACTTGTGTTCACGTGTTTTATCCCCCATTTGAAGCACATATCCTGGTATAACTTGGCATTAAAGTATGTGGCAAGGTCCGTTATTACTTCTGCCGGACCAGTAAATAATTTCCAAATTCCCATATCCCAGGCTTTAACTATAATAATCGCCTTCATATCCCTAAGCGGCACCATAATCATAAATTTCGTAAAGCTATCAATAAGAATTAAAATGCAATTATGCCCATTCTTTGAACGAGGTAAAGGACCGAACATGTCTAAATGGACCTTTCCTCAAGGCCTTTTAGAAACTTGAGCAGCGTGCCAACCTACTTTACTATTTTTGGGCTGTTTATTGAGTTGGCATTCATGACAACTTTTAATATGCTGAGTTATTTCTCCTAACATATTTGGCCAACAAAACTCTTTTAAAATCGTTGACTGAGTTTTAGATATTCCCATATGTCTCCCAATAGCCGAGTTATGAAAATAAGTGAGGATCATATTTCTAGCTTTATTTGGGACATAAACCTTCTTTCCCGTCTTATGCAAAAAATATATATATAAAAAAAAAATACCCTTCTCTAATATGAATGAATTTTCACTAACCACCTAAACCCTGTTTTTAATTCCTTGACATTCAACATAATCTTCTTGCCCCTTAATAATGTCAATAAAGGCCTCCGGTATAGTTTTTATAACTACACATTGAATCCTATCCCTACCCTCTTCTATCCCCTTTTCAGTTTTGTCTTCCATGACCTCTTTAGTTTCATAGTCCTCGTCGAACATGCGCGATAAGCAGTCCGCTTCAACATTTTCATTTCCTTTAATATGTGTTATTTTAAATTGAAATCTATTCAACCTAGCAATCCACCGACCAATTTTGTCTACTTGTTTAGGGTGAAAGTACAGCCACGTCAATGCTTGATTGTCACTTCGCAGGTCAAACTCTTGATGCTCAAGGTAAGTATGAAACCGTTCCACTCCCCATACGCAAGCTAGGGCTTCTTTTTCAAACGCACTATAGTGCTTCTCCCCTTCCGTTAAAGAGTGACTAGAGAAGGCGATAGGTTTCAAACCTTCCCCTTTGTCCTGCAACAATCCCCCCCCCTAGGACTATGGACGAAGCATCTACCTGCAATGTGAATCTTTTATTAAAATCTGGCAACTGTAGTATGGGTGGGTGGGAGCCTAAAATACAATATTAAATTACAATATTTACTAGGCACGTATTTACAACTAAGCCACTACGTCAGTCGTGCCAACCTGAACATACGAGATAGCACTAAAGCCTAGTGACAATATACTAATTGTCACATTTGTTTGTTCTTGTTTTATTTGACCCGATTTCACTTATGGAATTTTGTGCTGTGTATGTATCCTGTTGACTAAGCATACTCTTGTAATTTATGTTTTCCGTTACCTTTAGTTCTCTTAACAGCCATCTATATCGCAACGGAGTATGACCAAGAAACTTAATCCATTCATTCACTCCCATTGCACAGTTGTTTCAAAGAACATATCACCTCTGGACAGTCACGCACTCTCTCTCGTGACTCGTGGTGATGTTCTGTACCCCAGATCCCAACATTACACCTGAAACATGAAATGTTGCTTTATCACTGAACACTATTCGCTTGAAGAAGTTGTCTTCCGTGCATAGAGCCGTAACTGCGTATGCACATACTCGTATATCATTGATCGGCAATTGCTTTGTAGCTGTACGAACCAACTTTCCACGGCTACACGCTTAACGCAGCACGCACACGGCCGAAGTCATCAGCCCTTGTGCGCGGTCGGCCGGCTTTCTTTTGTGCAGAACGTTGCCAGTTTCCAGAAAATACGACGCCTCTCCCGTATTGCGGACTCTGCAGGGGTCCATTTCATAACTGGTCCTGAAACTTTGTTGAACTTCTGTGTTCGATTTGGTGTTAATAAACCAAGACAAATATTGAGCCTTCTCTTGTGGAGTGATAATTCGGATGAACTAGCAGTCACATAAATGTGATGTGAGAGGAGTTTTACGGCCCTTCAACAACGACGTCTTAAAAGCCGACGAGGGTGAAGTGAAGGATAGGGACAACACAGCATCCATACCTGAGTGAGGATTCGAACCCAGGACCTCGAGCACCGTAAACCGACGCCTAACCAACTACGCTACGGAGCCCAGTAGCAGTTACATAACCAGCAGCAAAGTTCTTATGAAAACTTTGGGAAATGACCTTCAACATGCAACAAACCGCATGTTTCTATAGGTTGTTCAGGATAAAGTGAGCACTTTTGAAAACCTAATTACTGTTTTCCTTCCAGGTAATTTGTATTCTTCGGTTACGTGGCACGTAACGCCCTCCCCCCCTCACCACCGAATATCCCTTCAAAGTGTATGGATTGTACTGAACTCAAGAGTAACATCTGAAGTAAACATAAACAATATTTATCAATAATTATTCTAGACAACGTGATCTTCAAAAGTGATTATCATCGCAAGCCACCTGCATCACATTGAGTTATTTTTTTTAATAAACGTTTAAAATTTGTGATGATAACTTGTGGACGTTCTGAATATAAAAAATAACCAAACCACTGAATCACAATTTCTACGTTGTGCTTCTGCTAAATGACACCTATTGTTAGATAATAATATATAGTCACTGTTGATGTAATTTTTCACCAACGGGTAAAATAAATTCCACTAAGAAAGAAAGCGCTTTCTCATCCTCCCCCTCCCCCCCCCCAAAAAAAAAGTATATCAGTGTATATTTAAAGTCGCAAGATGTGAAAACAGTAATTCTTACAGCTTCACTTACTTTCTTCAGAGCTGTTTTAACTACATTCACTTCTGCGCTTTTGGGAAGTTACCAATGAACTGAAAATGTATCTAGTTCCTGACGAGATTCGCGCCTGATTCGCCAATCTAGTTTGTTTATCTCAAGAAAAGTGTAAATTACGTTCTGCCGATATATTATGTTCTATTATTAATCAAGGGCCCTGAATTTTCGCGAAAATATTTCTGCATCATCTTGTTTAATCGTCTCACGTCCACATCTGCAACTCTTTACTACATGGTTATTGACAGCGCGTCTTGAGCGTCACCCTACAATCCGAACAACGTGACTGCGAAACCAAAAAGTCTGTGATTAGCGACTAGAACTCCAAGACTCTGAGACATAGCTGGAACTCCAAGACTCCGAGACCTAAAACATCAAATCCCTGACCATGAAGCAGAACTGCAGATGTTCACGTAAGGCACTGAAACAAGTTGCAGAAATCCTTTCGCGAAAATTCAGAGTCTTTACATTAAACTCTCTTGTTGAGAAATAGTACTGTTTCAGTATTTCGACTACCGTTTTGTAGATAAATTACTTTCGTTTAATTGAGTTTTCGCTTATTTATTAAATGAATGGCCTCTATCCTACGTCAGCAACGCATAGTGACAGTTAACTCCACTCTCTGTTTGCTGAGTGTGCTATTTGAACAAACGTTCGCTCGCGTCTGAAATAAAACGTGGATATTAACATTATTTTCTATTATTTTTTTCTTTAAACTTTCGTACTCTTTCTGTCTGATACTGACAGTTTTATTTCACTTAACGAAAAATAAATTGTTACAAACCTGCAAATTGTTTGCATGGTACCTTAAACTATTGATACTATGAAAATACTTAGAAGTTACTGAAACAATTTCGGCAACTAATAGTCACCGCACAATTTCAGTAGTTGTCATTCTTTAGCAAACGTAAATTAAACTTTGAAACAGAAACTTGCGCACCTACATTTATGATGTGCCTACGCAAATATTACTTATTCCAATAATTATAAAATAATGTCCACATACTAAGCTGTAACCTGAACTTAAAATATTTACACTACTCCATTGTTGATGGAACTATAAACACGTACTTCTAAAACCAGTTTGAACACTTAAAACTAAAATTAAGGCGTTTCTATTACTAGAGTAAAGTGCCCGATTATGGAATACTTCTAACAATATCTGTCATCACTTCGAATTTCGAATATAATAATGCTATAATATTTAGGATTACGCAGGTGATAAATGAGTATTTTATATGGGTTGTATAATTTTGCCATGGATTAATGGCAGGTTTACGTCTGTGTAATTATGATTATCTATGAATTTACGAGAGTTCCAATTTAGGGACATGGTGCGCCTAATGTGGAATAAATGGTGTATCTTATATGGAATACTGTGCTATCGAAAACGACATGTTATTTATGTTGACATGACATAATATTATTGAAAGCATTTTAATATTGTCAAAATATGCATTACCACAACGTACAAAATATTCGTTATTATCATTAATAGACATACACTATACACCATATGTGTCTGTGTTTATTTGTGGAAAATGTAAATGTCATGTTAAATAGACATTGAAATAATATGCATGTCATTATTCCACACTTAATTACAAACTAAAATAGCGTAGTGTAAAAAGCCACGATAATCTCTTGTAAATTTCAGTACAATTATTTGCAATGTAGCACAAGAATCGTTTTTTAGGGTTTCCTGGGGGTCTAAGCTCGAACTGTACTCGTATACGAAATCTTCAATTTTCTGTCACAACTCACACGATTTTAAAAAACGGTAAGCTCGAACCATACGAGAGCCCTCGTATACGACGAGACCGTGCGAGTTGGTACTCTCTCGGTAGGCACCGTTCGAAATGACAACTCGTATACGTCGAGTGTAATTAACAGACAACATGGCCGCCAGGGCAAACCTAACCTCCTTGAAGTAAAGGGAGTTTGACGGCACACGTGGAATATAAGAATTATGTATCTGCGCGGAACACAATAAAACAGCAGTACAAAATTAATGAAGCTTAAATCTACTAATTAATTGTGACTATAATGACAATTCATTAACTTACTTAAAAACTTAATAATAACTTCGCCTTTGATATGTGATTGTAGTAGGCGAGTGGAGTGACAACCCTATATCCATTGGGTTTCTAACTGTGTTGTAATAAGTTCGTGTAAATGAATAATAAAAAAATAGTCGGAGCTGCAGCGTCATTACAGAAATTTTTAGCTGCCGTGAGTTCAAAACTTGGTCAAGACCAGTCAAATGTTTTACACAGTTAGCTGTTGTATTATTTTTGTCTTCATGATATTAGAAATTTGATTCGAACGAATATTTACAAGAATTATAAGCATGTGAAACTGTTAATGATTTAACTTTAATTATAAGTGCTATGACGATCAGAGCAACAACTATAGGTCTACATACTGTTGGCGAGTGTTAAATATTAATGCTACTACCATTAGGAGAAGTAGAATACTAATAAATATGCTATGATATGAAATGAACCAAATTCATAAAATATTACCTTATAACATACGGAATTCTTTTTGTCAACACTGGGAAAAACGATAGTAAAAAAGTTATTTAATTTAGAATAAAACATCAAAATCTTTAGTGCAACAACTATTTACTTTTGGCTGGGCTGGTCATATGTACGACGTAACATTTTGTGTCTGGAAAATAAGTGCCGCATAAATAATGTAAAGACTCGTAAAGAACTTTTTACTAGCCACTGTGTATGTATATTTGCTTACAATAAATCATTTAATGTGGTGATGATCGAGTGATCAGATATTGGTTTTATGTTACAGCTTTCCTAATCTCAAATAATTATAACTGCATTCATATATTATGTGAATTTATTGTCAAATTACGAAGTTATGTTACATTTCTACTTGTAAAAAGATAAGTTTCGAAACATAACGCGCATTAAAAACCGATTCCCAAGATCATAAAAAACACTTTTCCACACAACTGTACTTGACTTTCAGTATCCTGACTGATACAAAAATTACCAATGGTCATGTAAGAACATGTTCTGCAGGTTTACCAAAAATGCAATGACAAAAGGACGCACGTTCAACTCGCAGCAAACCTTTCAATATTCTCTTTTTTACGTTCCGTCATTTCAGAATGAATTAAGTTGTGTCATCATTTCCTTCTGCAACATTCTGGCTACTATTGCTGTCAAACCGGCCGTTAGCTTGCATTGAGCAGGTTTAATATTTTTACAGTGTTAAATCAAATACATTCGGTTACATTGTGGTAGGTGATATACGATATATTATTGAAATTTGTTTCCAGTTATTGTTAAAATATAACATAAAAGTGAAACATAAAGATGGCAACGTTCGTAACTATAAATAATTTTATTTTTAAG
>PNEQ01127685.1:0-37825 GCA_003012365.1 Medauroidea extradentata | reverse complement strand
TTTAATATTACGGTGAATTTACAAATGATGTGTCACTACTCTAATGTATACACAACACATTAAATGTCAGAATGCAATATTTGTATTTGTCATTTAAAATGATATATATGACTGAAAGTGTTTTGAACTTTAAAATGTCTCTCCTGAACATTTTACTTTTTATGACATTCTCCCTTTTCTTCTTGTTGTCTTCAAATGCTGTTGGATCTATGTATAGGAATAATATTATGAGTTTTCAATATACTTTTTAATGCTATTTCTTATTCATATATTTCATAATCGTAATATTCATCTTCAAATTTTGTTTATTTAGTTAGCTGTTTCTGATTTTTTACGTCTTTCGTGTTTTTTTTTTGTATGATAGATTGTTTTATATTCCACAAATTTCTCTATTTGCCATAACTTTTTTACGTTTGATTTTTAATTTTTGAAATTAATTTTTGGTATTATTTTTTAGTTATTTTTTAAATAATTTATTTTATCTAATAGCAGAAGTCCTTTATGAATTATATTTTCACGAATATTTTTTTCTTTATATTCAATATTACGTTTTTCACATTTTATCATCACGTTACTTTTATGTTTTTAGTATTTAAATATTTTGTTCGCGTGATGATTTATAATAATTTTAACATTTTTCATTTTTAATTTGTTTATTTCGCGGCTTTTTAGAAATTTCCTTTATTTTAATTTAATTACGTTCCAGACATCGGTTACATCTCGATTTGTTGCAAAAGAATGTTTTATTTTACATATAGGTTTCATTTCGAGAAATGTGTTGTCATTGGCGCTCATTTTTGCACTATTTAATAAACAAAAAGTTTTAATAGAAAAACGAAACTTATATTTTACTTTATTAATGAAAATATTTATTTTACTATTTACTACAAATTTCTTTAAAGTTGATTGAAATATGATGAATTTTTTCCTTATTTTGGATATAAAATACTATTATTGTCCATATAATTCAGGAAATAAATATTTTAACATTTTTTTGCAAATTTATTAGTAGCTGCTGAATGTGAAACTATGTAAAAATTTAAATAATTTTCCATACTTTTTGGAAGAATTTTTTATGTTAAAAAAAGGGTGTGCCTCATTTTGAATGTGAGATGTTAAAATTTAGTGATTTTCCCATACTCTTTGTACTTCATCAATACTTTATGCATTTTTAGCTAATTTATCAGCAGTAGTTGAATGTGAAATTATGTAAAAATGTTGCGATTTTCCCATAGTTGTTCTCAGTATGACAAGAAACCGTCTATACCCAGCTATAATTCCAACAAAATGTCAGATTCTTTCATCGTTAATATTGCCCGTTTCTGGAATGATTTCCAGCACAGTTTAAGAACAATAAGAGGATTTAAAATTTTAGGACAGCTGTTAGTAAACATCTCGAACGAAAACATAAAAAAATGCAGTAGGATCAGTTGAGCACGACTGTGAGGATTCTTGTAGTGTAGTATTTTTCCGTCTTCCTTATAGTTAATTTTTCATGATTGTTTGCACACACTTGTGTTGTTGTAACACGTTTTTTTTATGTAAGCTTATTGCGCTTATCTAAGTTACTTGCTGCGTTAGGGTCTCTTGGGAGAATAATTATCCAAGTTACGTAGCTTATTGTAATACATATTGTATTGTGTAAAATAGAAGTATTGTAGCAGTGGTTAAGCATAAGAAAAGTTTAATGTCCTAAGCTTCGTCACTATGATAAATAGAAACTGTATGGTAGTAAATATGTAAAAAATAAATTTGTCATCGCATTAAATTGAGACCCACGGGAACACAGCCGGGGGCAACAGCTAGAGTTTTAGTGTGTTTTTCTACATACACACACACATCAACACAGTAGAACCTCTTTTTTACACCGCCTGATTTTACATTTTCCTGTATTTTACACAGTTTTTCTTTGGTTACATTGGCTACTTAACACAACTGGTAGTGCTCGAGGTAAATCAGTCTTAATATCACGTAAACTACGTATTTCGTTCGATTAACCTCTTACATTTAACATTCTGTAACTGCACAACAATGTCTACTTTGCTGTGACTATAATTAAGGCTAAGTTGAAGACGCTGTTAGTGGCAGGGACAAACTTAAGACTGCTTTTCGCGTGGACAGCTATAGCTGCTTATTTTGCTGCAGAATTAACTCAACTAGCATATTTGTCATTCTAACGCTTGGTGACTGAACTACCTATCCTGACAAGTACGCAGAGAGCCACTGGCGCACTGCGTGTGTGTGTATGAATGTGTGTGTGTGTGTGTGTATATATATATATATATATATATAATTTATATCATCAGCTTTTTTTTATTATTCGTGTTAACATATTATTTGACCGAGCAAAATCGACTTATAATTAGAGATCAGAAAAATTCGCGGGTTCACTGACATGTAGGTTAGCCTCCAAGAACATGTGTATTCAAGCAGACATTATCTGCTCACTGACTGCTCGATGACGCAGTGATATGGCCTGCATTTAGTTGCTTCTGTACTATTGGTTAAGCGACTTCCAGGAAGTGTCAAATAAGTCACGTGCTAATAGCGAAAGTGGCACGAACTTACAGTTGCTGGAATCCTAGCTTGTTGCCAAAAGAAAACGCGAATTTTTCACGTCTCTACTTATAATACGCTACGACTTTAACGCATGTATATGTCTACAAAATGTCATAGTCCAGTCACGTAAGGTGAAATAAGCAACAGTTTTATGAGGAACTGTTTAGAACAAGCTGTATTAGCGTTTTTGAACCCTCTCTATCCGTATATATCAGTAGTTTTGAGCCAGTGTTGCAAATGGTTTTGTATTTTTACTTGTCCTGTTGCTGGGCTGGCAGTTTCTGTATGTCGATTCACTGAAATACATTCTGTCCGTAGTCCTAGTGTGCGGAAATTAAACTGGTTTTTCAGGTTTTTACTGACACGTTATTTTTTATGTATCGGGTATGTAAAGTAAGTCTTGGGGGAACGGAAGTAGAAGAACATAAAAGTTTCACGTTTTGTGGTTTTTTAAGGTCCAGTTTACCTCACTCGTAAAAAAGTGTAACGTATTCTTTGAGCTTTTGACGCGAATTGTAGTCAGTTATTATTAATGCATTGGTCGTTTAGCTGGCCACAGGTTGGCAAGCTCTTAGTGACAGTTTGACCAGTTACACTGTAAATAAATATTGGTAAATTTGCAACATTGATGTATAGAATTGTTAAGAATTCAAGTATTATGTGCCATACATCAATAGTATCGTTACTATTCATTTTTAGGAAACAGTCAAATATAGAATGGTATTACCAGACTTGTATTTTAACGATTTTAAATAGTTGCTCTTCTTACGAATTAAAGTATGGTAAGGGACCGATACTGTTAGGAGGTTTATCATATTACAAGCTTTAAAGTAAAATTGTATTGAGGCGTTACGGTAATTCAGAATTACCATGACATGGAAGATCAACTCTTGAATGAAATCTCGTAAGGAAGCTGATGTATCGAACGAACTTTGTTTGAAACTATATCAGACACAAAGTAATGTTACTGAACTAATTCAGCTAATTAACATTGCTAATAAAGAATTGTTTGATTCAACATGGTGTAACTACGCCTGCCTTAAGAGCCCTGTACAGCAGGTTCTATAAGCCGCGTTTGAGGTACGAAAACCGGCAGGCTATAAGAGCTAGACTGGTTCACGTTTTAACAATCGTATCGCCTCTATGTGCGGGGCGTGCAAACGACGTGCAGTGTTTTGATCGTTGGCATTTTCCTATGGGACTCTAAGCGCTGACTCTACTTTTTTCTTTACGGAAAGTGCTTAGTAAAGTCTACTTTTGTTCTATGATTCCGGGCAGTATTTTTTACGAGACAGCAGCCTGAAAAAAAGCCCTATCTCGACTGTTTTGGATACCCCGAAATCATGTTTGTAAACATGATATCTAAACAAAAAAACAGGGAAGCATAGTTTTAAATGTGTATTCTATTCGCAGATAAAGATATTAATCACGCGTTTACAAGTATTTTTATACAAAAACTTTCTCCTAACACGTGGCGAAAATGTTAATGCGCCAGTTGTATAGGGGTTTTTAAGTCTTTTTAGTAAACAGAGCGTGTAGTCTTTCTAGGGATTATCGAAGGTCTAAGTTTCAGAATTTATGTAGATATGGGAGGAAAGCAGGAAATTTGTGGCAAAATTTGGGGGTAGGTTATGGCCTATGAGTTTTACCAAGCGTGTCTCGTCCAAAGTCTACAGTCAACAATCACGCTTCAACAAAATACTTTTCTATGCTACCTTAGAAGCCAACTCTCTTAGTAAAGTAAGATAAAGCTCTTAAAAATGCCCAAGTGTGTACTTAACTTATACTTTAATATCGATCGTAGAAATATTTTTTGCATACTTAACAATGCAAACAATGAAAGTTTTGTATGTTTCACTATATTTAAAAAAGCCTGAACCGTATTTACTGAATGTTTATTAAGTACCTCGTATAATCATTTAGGTGTGAATTTATGTTCTGTATGAGATAGAGGATGATAGAAAACAAATATTAATACGTTCAGCTATGCGCGTCATTTCGCAAGAAATATGTAACGTGATTATATCGGGGCAGGTTCAATATCCGCAAAATTCTAGCTTAGTGACAGTAAATTTCACACTCTTCTTTTGTTACTCGAGTGTGCTCATTCAGTGAGAATTACTGTACTACGATAACTGGTTTTTGGTAAAAAAAAAAAAACTATGCACCACCATGTTTATTGCCTTTTGTACACATCTGTAGCCCTTCTTCACGGTCACTGGCAGATTACTTTACGTGCAACGACGTATCTTATTTTACTGGACTAATTACAGCAAGATTATTGCGACGCTGTTAAGTCGGATTTGCGGATGAAAGCCCCAAGACGCTAAGATTAAAAAAAAAAAACCTATCAATGACATTGAAGCAGAGCTGCAGATTTGCACATTGGGCATTGAAACAAGTTGGTGGAAAATTCTTTCAACTAAAACTGAGTTTATCTATCGATGATTATTCTTCAGGAAATGTTTTAACTTGTTAGTCAACTGATATCTTTTGATGTGAGTCTCGACATATAAGGTGTTTGGGCACAATCGGACGTAGTTACGCAAAAAGGAACCAACCAATAAAGTAATTTATTTTGAGATATTCGTTCCAAGTAGAAGAAGAAGGTCCAAAGTACTTCCTAGAAATATATCAAACATTAAATCAAAATATTAGAAGGATAAAAGTAATCCAGACAAAACGGTTTAAAAGGGGTTTAGATACATATAGTTGAGTTTGACCTTCAATATCTCAGTTCCAGTGAATTATTTTGATTTGTTCGTTTTTGTATAACTACGTTCAGTGGTGGGAGCAAAAAAATGTTTCCACCCCCCGACCCTTACACACACACAAGTACACACACACAAGTACACACACCCACACTCTCTCTTTCTTTCTCTCTCTCTTTTTCTCTCTCTCTCTCTTTCTTTTCAGATATAAGAATGTGTGTGTGTACGTAATTTGTAATCGGTGTTACATAGTTTTCATTAAAAGGCATAACCTTTGTCGCTGTACGACAGCCAGTGTCTGACCGCTGCTTTATTCAGACGCCGCTCCTAGCCGCCGTAGTCTTCACAGCTTCTTTCGCTGTCTCCGCCGCCTAAATCGTTTCCCCGAAACTGCTCGTTCTCTCGCACAGGTGAAGTACCAAACAATCACTGCTGCCGTGAGATCTACATATACTAGTCCGCAATTACATCCAGGTCATTCTCCTAGCATAGCAATGATACAAGCCAACCACGGAGACTCTGCTGCCTACCACGCGCTTTAAATGAGTTGTTAAGTACAGTTAGGTAAGGGTTTTCAGTACGAAACTTTTCCACGTGTGCCCGTTGTACCAATGTACGAAAGAGAACAATCTTCGTAGAAGGACGGAATGTTACAGTCAAGGCACCATGCTCATTAAATACGTGGTTTCGAAGCCCTCAAACGTAGCTTAAAAATGGTATTTTACAATGCCGTTCTTCAAATTTTACAAATCGGATGTGTGCGAAACTAGCATGTAACGGTGCACTGAGCTTTGCTACAGACATCTCACCAAAGAAATATGTGGTCGCAGTTTAAAGTCCCATAGTGAAATTGGACGGGCGGAAATCTTGCTCGCTAGTTCAGCGTTTGGCTAGTTTTGGCGATGTAGCATTTTGAGGTGTGCTTCAAGTTCGCCCTTAGAGCTGCGTCGCTTTCGAGCCTCCAACGTGCAGGTAGGTGGCGACCGTTTTAAGAGTTTATAGTCGTTCTGGATAGCTACTCCTTGTGAATGCAATATGAAGAAGTGTTAACAGTATCGTTTGGTACGACATCCTTCACGCGGCTAGGCTGACGTCTTTGTATTGTCCAGAAGAAATAATAGAAGGAGAAGAGGTGGTGAGTTCTTTCGGGCGCTATTTCGTAATATTAAAGTAAATGTCTTAAAACTTCGAGGTTACGTAATTAAGATTTCAGTTATTCAGATATAATCTGCGAAATGAAAGTTAATCCAAGAGTCTGTTACCAAATACACATTACAGGCCATTCGATAGAGATAACGAAAGCACTTTTGGAGACTACTTTATTTAAAATACTTACAAGATTTCTCTGTTTTTATATGCAGCATTTAACATTCTACAATGTATACACTTTGATTGATACTTAGGTACCGTTGTTTATATTATAAATTGGAAGGAACGTATAAATTATCTGAAAGTAAAAAAATAGGGTTTTGAAAGTACTAGCTTTATGCGGAAAAACCTACAGAATCTTTGCTAAATTCTTGAACCAGAGGCAATCAAAAATTAGTTCAACGTGACAGGTGACACATACTCTGAAATACGGAAACATACAAACTCCAAGAATACAAAGGGGCAGGGAGGTAGGTCCACGGGTCACTACTTATTCTTATTTTCTTTGGAATGCAGGTTTCAAATTCTAAAAGGCAGCATATTTCGTTAAACTGTCATTCGATTAGTAGCACATAGTTTTTACTTACCAAACTAATTTTATCGTATCAAAATAAAGTACAATTTTTTGCCCTTGTCAACATGAAGAAAATTTAACTAGTCGATGATTAACCAAAATTATACGTAATTTTATTTTGAAAAATGCGCTAAGCAACAAAAACTATTGTCATCAAATATACACGTGTCAAACGTACAATACCTGCTCGCGCTTGTAATTTAGATGTAATAATCGCAAAAACACCGTTTACAGGTAGAGCCACTTACTTTTGGTGATAATAATTTTGCACCAACTCGTGTCAGTGCTTTACGTGCACAACTAAAGATCTGCTTCATGATAACTGGCAGTTTGTCTTTATGAAGAGGCGTCGTTCACTTGATTGTGGCAATCAGGATAAGGTTACACCACACGTCGGTGGTTTGCGAGTTAGATTCCCAAGGCGCTGAAAGTTATAAACATCCATCGGGCGGAACTGCACACGTGCTCATAAAGGCATTTAAAATAGGTAGAGCCCGGTAATTTTCGCGAAAAGATTTTTGCCCCACTTTGTTTCAGTGTCTTACGTGCACACCTGCAGCTCAACTTCATGGCTATTGACGGAGTGGTTTTGCGCAGAGTCGTTATTCATTTGACTGTGCCAATCAGTACACGGATAACTGCCACACATCACGTCTGTGATTTGCGTGTTTAACCTCCAGACGCTGGGTGTTACGGCATCCAATCACTGACCACAAAGCAGAGATGCAGGTGTGCACGTAAGACACTGAAACAAAGTGCTGCAAAAATCTTTTCGCGAAAATTACCGGGCTCTAAAAATAGGTGGTGCGTAGGATCAAGATAGAAGACGTCATCTTAGTTGTAAAACCTCGTAAGTCAATTTCACAGTATTTGAGACAGACGTAGAGAATACTATTATATTTTCTTCTCACTGAGAAAAAATTCACAATTTTGTATAACATTATTATAAATTAAGATCTTGCATTTACTTTAAACAATATTTCTTTCGAAATACCTTATTACAATGGTTTAAAATCTATCAGATGTTCAATCTTGAAAATGTAGTTGCGAGGTTTTACAATTAAGGCAGCGAAGAGCCTGTGCAAGAGCATGGATTTTCAGCATCCGCCCGCGTTGCAAATACATATTGCAACACACGGCATACTTTGACTTTTTTCTTCGACTTGCTTCTTCATTCCTGCTTTAGTTAATACCACTAGTCTTTCTGCCTGTGTTCTAATGAAACCTGCCCCCTTCGCCACGACTCAAGTAACCTCTTGAGAATTTACCTGAGATTTTCCTTATGGGTGTTTCCGTCGTTTTTTCAAGGCACACCACTCATCAAAATCTTCATGTCTACTGCCGAGCTTCTTGTCATATTTATTCCATACAATATGGAGTTTTCCTTCGTTCGTGACATTTTCCATTGTTAATTGGAGACTTTCTAGCTGCAGTAATTTTCTTGCACTAGTAGAAGATGGATCTTAGCGTACTAGGAATTCAAGTGCCGGATCACGGGAAAGTCCCTGGTCGTAGGGCCAGCTGGCTGAACGCCAGATATGGCGCCGCCTAGCCCACCCGATCAACGAGGGCTTATCCTCGTGTGTAGAGCATTGTTGGAGGGTGAGAAGCACTGCGCCATTCCTTTCGCTCACCGCAGTGGGCCTAGTCCCTCTAACACTGTAGCTAGTCCACGGATAACTGACACAGTTTTCGATATCGACAACGGGGGTAACGAAAAACTTAAATCCATAAAAGGGCGTTCAATTGGGGAAAATTACACTATTTTATATTTGTATGAAGTAATGTTAGTTTTATAGACGTTACTAGTGAGTATATCTTGATCTTACAAAATAAATTTAGCTGAGCCATTTTTCGCACAGTGGTATTTCAAATTACAAAATTGCATGTTTATGCTTCATATACACCCCAAAAGCTAATGAACATAATGAAATGAAAAAAATTACAGTGTAACTACAAATCACGGGCTACAGCTTGTTTAATATATAAAAACCCGTTGAAATTAAGAAAAATCTGAAATTTGGAATTTTTTCGCTGCTTTTAGCAATTTTTTTTAACACAAACATATTTTTGTGAGTTATTATATATGCTTCAACCCGTAGCCTGTGACCTGTAGTTACGCTGTGAATTATTTAGTTTCGTTACGTCCATTGGTTTTTAGGAACGTGTATGAAAAAAAAAATGCGAATTTTGACTTCGAAATACCACTATGGGAGTACTTGCTGAGCTAATTTTTCTTTGTAAGAAGAAAGTGTAGTCCCAAGCAATGTCTACAAAACTAATACTATTCCATAGATATTATAATTTTTTTTTGCAACTCCCTTAGCACATGCCTGCCACGCTTTTCAACTGCGACAAAGCAGGTTAGAAATAAGAATTTATTTGCCAAACTATTAAACGTATTTTAAACGTGCCCCCTACAAAACAAAACGCGTTTTAGCGAGCGATTATAAATTACACTTAAAAATCACGTCCCTTAAAAATACTATTCCCGAACCACCAATATGACGCTGATACTACCTGTTCGCACAGTTATATTACAAAATCTACTGAGGCCTACAGTGTACTTAGTACAAGTTTTCCGGCAGTAAAATAAAAGGGTCACCGCTTACAATCCCATAGTTCTAGCTATCCGACGGAATCACAGCAGGCCTATTTAGCCCCTTACGCATAGGGGCGACGGGAAACTGGCGCGCGCGTCAAGAGTGGCTCTTACTACTTCTTCGCTTCCGAGCCTGTTTTGCAGAAAACTGATTCAGGCCGACAACGTCCTTAAAGTGGCTATTCGTGTTTTGATATTTATTTTTATTTATTTTACGGATACTGTGACATGATTCCTTATGGGATTCTTCGGGTTTCATGTGTTTGTTTGTGCACGTAAAACAGATATTTCTGTAATTAATTTTCTTACTATACACGTCCTTTATTCATCCATGCAGTTCTTCCTTGTCGCGTACGATAATTCACCTTTATCATTACTGTTATACCATAAAATATCAGGGTTACCCTGGATGTCCCACAGAAGGAGTTGTTGCGCTTAGAGGCTAGAAGGAGGCGTGATGCCCGTAATGTGTCGTTATTACCACAGCCGCACCTCTAGGCGGCCTAAAACGCGTAAAATACGTTCAACCAGTTGGCCTCCTCATTATTATTTTATTATTAAATTCTACCCGTTAAATGTCTTAAATAAGTTCAGCACAATATTCTAGGGAATTTTTTCACATTGTTAAGAAGCGAACGTTGTTACAGAAGTGTGGAAGAGCCGCTTTAGCTTATTTGTTTTCAAGGGAATGTACGCTCGTGAGATAACTTTCTCTGTGCGTGTTCGTGTGCGTGTCCTCTTATAAAAAGCTTTGCACACGTGGACACAATTTCATCATATTTGATGTACAAATAGTTCAAAGTAACCTGAATTAACTTTTGTGGTTTCATTTCCGGCGTTTTCAAATTTTCGAATTCGCAGCCATTTTAAAATTGTTTGATCGTACTTGATACTTAAAAATATCTATGTTTTATAATTAAATATAGCTCTACTCAAACATACAGTTTCTAGTAAGGTGATTTAATTTGTATGTGTTTTGTGAATTCGTTTTTATATTTACAAGACTGCAGTATTTTGTATATTTTCGCCTAATATAACTTGTATGAGGAAAATTACTTCCGAATGTTATTGAACATCTACCGAGCAAGGTGGGCGTAACAGTAACACGTTGAACTCACATTAGGGAGGATTCGGGTTCGACCCTCGGCTCCGCCAACCTAATTTCGGTTTTTCATGGTTTCCCGAAATAGTTCCAAGTGAATTGTGGGATGGTTCCTTAACAAAGGCCATGGCCGAATACTCTTCCAGCTCTTGTCATTGTACCAAGTAGTGTGTCGCCGTCTCTAACGACCTCGCTGACGGCAAATCGTAAAGCACACTTGCATTTATTAATCTTCGTACATACGTACCACATAATAATTTGACTTGACTTTTGTGTGTGTTTTTGTTGTATTTGATTCATATATTTATATTTTTTTTAGAATTTCGTCGAACTTGATGCACACATAGTACTTTGCAACCTGACATGGGTTTTGTGTATTTCTTTCATGTCATGTTCATATTTTCACAATGGCGGCGAGTTGAACATTTTTTGAACCCACTAAATATCAGCAGAAATATTTTTCAGGATTTCATAAAATACTATACACACATAGGCCTACTTAGCAAAGTAACTTTACTCTTCTTCACGTCTTGGTTACATTAACAAAATTGCTGCCTGTTTGAACATTTGAGGAACCATTTTTAAGAATATCCCGGTCAGTTTCATTATGTCTATTGTTCCGATAATCATAGGATTAAATTTTAAAGCGGTGGATAGCAACGTTTTCCGTTTCTCAAGTTACGGTTAGTATATAACTGCTGTTTAACTAGTGGTAACCAATGGTTAGCTTAAACACAAGAAAAAGTACCAGTTACCGAGTTAATCAGAACTTTTAACAAATATAGCAGGTTGCGTTTTAAGCAATAAACGTAACACCTGCTATGATAACCGTAATAATTTAATTTTAAAATCAGAACATTAATTGAATGAGAAGTTATATTAAAAATTGGTTACTTCCTAAATTTTAATTTCAAAAATTTTTATTCGAAGTTAATATATAATTTCTTATACAAAGGTTATTTGTCAACTCAAAGATGATGGTTAGAAGTAAAATTAATATTCCTCAATATTGGTACATTGAAAACCAAGAATTCAGCTTCTAAAATTTACGTTGTTATTTCGTTTATTATAAATTTTTTTAATGTTGAGAGGAAAAGGTTAGTTCTGCTTAGGTTACATTGTAGGGAAAAACTATTTATTTAATAAACGTGCAAAATGCATACATTTCATGCTCGAACATGCTGTAAATTATTCTTAAAAACGTATGCTAAACTTAACAAAAAATGTTACATTTTACATCCGAACTGTTTATAACTCGACGATTTTCACAAGACAACAAAAATAATTAATTTTCAACGTCTCAAAATTTGAAACAAAAATTGTTATTTCTGAAAATAAAACTAAGTATTATTTGGCTTCAGTCATGAGTTTATAGTAGCCGAATATAAATAATACAAACATAAATAAAGTATCTTACAGTCATTCTATACTATTATAATAGGAAACTGCAAGGCAAAACTATTCACGATAAAACAAAACAGAAGTTTCGCTACGCTTACTTTATTCCATATTTATAATGTCTTTCGACTCTCTCATCCAAATCTGTTGAAGTGATTTTCGGTGGCAATCCATATCCCGCCTTGAAGACTTCCATACGCTCTTCGCTATTCCTTTTTGTATCTGTATTTTTCTGTCTTCTTTTTTTACTTCGCTTTTAAAATTGTATCGGTGCGCGGACACACGCCCAAAAGAGTACTGAACTCGGCTGCATTTGTCTTCCAGCATTCCTCTTTCTGTTCCCAAATCATTACAGCGATGTTAATACATTCCACAATATAAGACTATTTTTCAACTAGAGTAATTACAAGTTCTTTTTCAGAAGTACTTAATAAAATTGCTGAAACGTGCACGTTTAGGTTCCCTATTTCGTCAATACTGTTTACAAGAAAATGTAAATCGAGAGAAAATATAATAGTCTACGTCCAATCACAGCGTGAAACGTCACTGCATGGTTTCCGCATTTACCGTGTGACGGCCCTATTTTATTGATACTTTTATATATAGAAATTAATGTAGTTTAGGTTAATTATAATGATTGATTGTAATGAAGGGGCATTTATTGTCATATGTAACATATTGCCATCCATTTTAACTTCAGTATTGATTGTGAGGGGTCTGTGGGATCCTATGATAGACCAGTATAAACACAGTAGAAAATATGACTATTACTAATATTATCACAGAGGTATCGTGTCTGGTATCGTTTTAACCTGTGGAATGTCACAGACTCGAATATGCTAGTAACATTAAGATAATTTTATGTATAATGATTATAGTTTTTAAGAGTGATAATTGCCCGCCAGTCTGGCGACAAAAGAGCAGATGATGAGTGGGCCGTACCACATGCTGTCCGAGAAGGGGTTGGGGGAGGGGCGCCCGACCTTCCCCTGTCTCCGTGCCATACAATCCTCTCTCTTTCTCTCTCGCCTACACATTTCTTCTCCTTTCCTCCTCCACCAACAGACCCCGTGTAACGTACGCAATTTGAACTAGGATTATATTAATTGAAGATAGCAAGTAGTAGTTAGGCTAAGGGTTATATTTGTAATTGCTGTGAGAATGTGCCCATGTTTAATTTGATTTTAAATAAATACGGAGACTTTCACAAGGGACGCACGCAATGTTCGGGCCAGGGCTTCGCTCTGATTGGTCAGGGGAACCTATCCGCCCCCATGAGTCCGGTGGGGCGGAAAGGGGACACCGCCCAGGAGAGAAAAGACGCGAGGCACCAAGAAAAAAGTCGCGAGAGAGACGCAATGGAGTCTTAAGACGAGCAGGGTGTGTGTGTGAGCTCCGGAGGACAGGCGTCGGGATCTTCGTCGTCGGGTTTGTAAGGACGGTGGACAGCGAGCTCGGGGTCACCGGAGTGTGGACTTTTCGGGTGATCGCGGCCGGTACCTGCAACATAATTAACGTCGTGACCGAGCAAAAACCGCCGGAGGAAGCGCCTATTCTTTTCGTCGAAAGAAACTATAAGTATCTACCTCTCGTGACGCAACCCGCAGTGCGTGAGTCCCTTAGGCAGATTTAAAAAGGAAACTCTTCTGTTTTTTTTTTATTTCAATTAGAGCTAGCCGGGCATACTACAACATTACTTAATACGAACCCAATCATCCAACATTAATCATGTAAGAGACAGAGCATCGACACCTCTTATTATAACCAAACGCGGGTCACGAACACTATCGCAGGACGTGGCAACCGTTACCAGTACTTAGCTAATCGCAACATTCTTAACCGGGAGAAGTGGTTTGGGAAATGGTATGGTATTAGCCAGCAATTAAATGATGCGTTTATATTTATCATTTTGTCAGATAACCAACACATTAAACCGAGATTGTGAATCCGGCCCTAAATGTTCTTATCATAAAAATGGTGGCAGTGAGAAAATATTTTTTATCACATGAGAAAACAAAATTAATAAATCTCTGTAAGTTACACAATAAGGTGATTTGACGTTTATGTTGTCGGACCATGCTCATATTTTCAAAACTAGGGCAATTTTAACATATGTTGGTTACATGGGATATGTAAAGGACATCTACTTTTTCAGAATTTAATCAGTGCTGGCACACAAATATTACATAGGAGACGTGACTTAAATGTACTTTGTTCATACCATGTAACTTCTATGAAAATGGCGGAATTTCGAACGTTTCTTAGTGATTTCTAAAGAATATTACTGATTTATCTTTTGAAGTTTAGTCGCACCTTTTATATTTGCACCAGCATATTTTGAACAAGTTCATGGCAACTAGCTTGTTACTATCTGTAAAGCAATGTAAGTGCTGTGTACGCGGAACACTTTAATAATAAAATCGAATCATAGTCAATCAATATGAAATATAGCGTGGACTTTAAAATTTTTAACTATTTGACGACTTTTCCATCTATCATTCATGTTGTACTGTATTTATATCAAACTTCAGAGCTGCTGCTGTTTGCTAGTGTATTTCCTGTATGCGTTCCTCGGAACCTTTACCATTTTTAGTAACATTTAAAATTCCGAAACTTTTTAGATATATAATATGCGTACATAAAATTTGAATTAACACTGACGCATTAAAAAAAAAACAATTAAAGAATGAGAATATTACTAAGGTGCAAAAATATCTGCCGAAGCAGCAAATATAACCGTTAGTAATTTGGAAAAGTTGCTTAAATTAATTGTATGTATGCTGATGAAGGTTGAAGATTCATTTGAGGTGTATATGAAACACGATTATTTGGAGTTAATACATTGTGGATTATTTTAACGCTTCTGAACTAATAAAAATCATTGAATTACAGCGGTGCATTGTTCAAATAACTTGCGTGTTGCATATTATTCATATTTTCTGAATCCACGTGAATAAAGCCGTTCATACGAACGTGGTCTTTGAGGATTTATTATAAGTAAATTAGTTAGCTGCCCACCTATCGTTCGGATTGCTTTTGTTTCGTGTCACAGTTGAAGAATGAGTCTTGTCTGGGTGAGTACTGTCTGAAACAACGTCGACTTATTTCGATCAAGGAAATTTATATCAGGTAGTGAAAAGTACATTTTTCCTTATGGCAGAGTAGTGTACCGAAACCCATATGCAAATAAAATTATAGCAGATTATTAAACTGTGTTGCATACATAATTTGCTTTCATGTCGTTAATAAATATCTGTATAATTTATTATTCCTTTTTTTTTGTATGATACATGCCTATTCTGGAGGATAAAGAAAATTATATTTCCAAACAGTAAAAAATGTACTATTATTTTTTGTTATTTTTATACATGTACTGATGTGAAAGAGTTATGTAATTTATTATTATTTAATTCCTCTTTTAAACGCATATTTTTAAGATGTTGTGTGCCATATACTAGGATACGTGTTTCGTTGTGTTACTTAACTTCTTCCCTTTAACCTTTAAAGCAATTACTTTTCTTGTAGCCCAACAAAATATACTCGAATGAATGTGTACAACTAAATGTTATCACAAAATTGTTATTTCATTTATAAAATAAAAATGCCCATTACACCAAAATCTAATTTTAAAAAATTCCACTGGTGTGTTAATTAATAAAGCTGTATTTTCAATGATAAACCATTACTGAACCATGAAAGTGCTTTGACAGTGTAGAGGTCGCATATTCTCTAAAGACCGTGCATTGTTTAGAGAATCGTGGGGCTGACACATACGATTTATTACTGCCTTTGAAGCCGTGTACTGTTATATGCCTTCATTTCTCTTCCTATACTTTTTTGAGGCGAGCTGCTTTTATTTCCTCTTCTCTCTTTTTCTCTTATGTCTCCTGTCGTGGGTTCCATCTACGATCCATAAATCCCGAGAATGATATCGCGCGCAGGCCACATATATCGTTTATTACTCATCAATAAAACCACGCTTTCTATGTCACGCGCCACAAGGGCCATTCTACTTGAAAATGGTAATACCTATTACCAAAGAGTTTGCGTTGTTTTTCATGTCATTCTTTGATTGTCGATATCCGTTATGGTTAAATGACACTTCAAACAACGTTCACACCGTTGCCAGGAACCAAACTTTTCCTTGCAGATTACAAGTGAGATAAAACGTGGTCTTTTACTGTAAAGATCCTTTCTAACTATCCTTGAAGTATGATGCAGGAAGCTGTAATGTTTATTTTTACGAAAAAATTTAACGATTACCATATTTTATGTCAACGAAAATAACACACGCTTCAAATTATGACCTTAGAAGTTTGGAAATGCAGCAGCACATTTATTATACTCATGATTTTAGAGCCCCTCGAAATAGCTAAAAATCGCTATTTCAGACTGCTGTATAAGAAACTATAACAACCGTATCCGAAAGATACAAAGATAAAAACATGTGTTGGATTTTGTACAATATTTCCCACAAATGAAATAGTGCAGTCACAGTTGAAGTCTCATATTAAACATAAAACAAGTGAAGAACTATACGTTCGTTGATTGATTTGCGCGTTATTGGCGCCGGCCAGCTGCACCCTTAACCATCTATCGACTTTGTGCCTCATACACGCAACTGCAGTTCATCAACGTAGCTAACTTAAAATATACTCTTGCTTGCTTATCACTTGGCATAAGCATGATATTAAATAATGTTACGTTTTAACAGAGATCTCTTCTAAGACATTCTTTATTTTCTCGGACGTTTTGTAATTAGCGAATTCTAAATAAACGTATTATCTTAATTTACTGAAAGCGCTGCTTAAGAGGGCGTGGTACATAATTCGACGCTAAAAGCATTATTATATAACTGCAGGTTGCTTGAAGCCAATTTGTGAAAATTAAACAAAAGCAATCCTAGACAATAGTTTCAGTCAACGTTTTAAACAAATTTGTTTCCAGTGTAACGAACTTCCGAGGCACAATCTCTGACGCCGGAACCTCGTGCATTTAACTGCGGCGCAAGAGATCACGCGTAACGAATTAGTAAGTTTGGATAATTATTTACTCATAAAGTTGGCAAATACCATTATCTAGCTTGTCATTGAGTATGTTATCCATATTTGCTTCGAAAAAAGCGTAGAAATCAATTGCTATTTTCAGCGTTTATTTATATACCACGCACTCTTAAGGAGACTGCCTAATAAGCACTTATTATACGTTGCGGCGTGGTCATACATAAATTCGTATTATTTTACGAAACTATTCCACATGCGCCAATTTTGTCAATGTACGAAAAAAAAACACTTCAAACGATGACGGAAAGGTACTTTTAAAACAGTTCGCCATTTACAAAAATATTTTCGTAGCTCCTCAAAACGGCTTTAAAAAATTTTTATCCTTTTATATCTGAAAAACTACTCACGGTAATTGTGGAAACTACTCAAGAAACATGCAACGAAATTTTCTTAAAACATTTCACCGATGAAAAATTCGGGCCATCACAGAAAGTGTCAGTCAGGCGAGTGATCTACGATACAACTGCACACTGTTTCAGTGTCTTGCGGTAGAGGCTATACCGCACCAGATGAGCCGTTCAACATCGCCCTTGGCGCTGTGCTTCTCACGCATAATGACACGGCCAGTAGGCGGGCGCCTTAACCCGGAACTCTGGAGGTACAAAGAATAGCTATTTACATGTTATGCGGCAATAGGTGGCGGCTTGGCATACTGTCGAAAATTTACGTCACGCTGACTTTTTGTTCAGCTTGGTATAGACCAATACACCACAAGATTTTTCAGGAGTTCTCTTTTTTTTTTTTAATACGCTGTAAACTATGAACAGATTCGTTTTGACATCCCCAAAAGTACTCTCGAAATTACATAATCATTAATTATTGCCACATTTTATTACCGTAGCAGTAACTTCTTATTCTAAATAAGGAACATGATTCTTGACTGAAACATTGAGCAATACGACTGAGACACGCCTAATATAGTTTAACACGTAAATAACTAACCTTGCTTTCACCCTTATTTCGGGTTAGGCAGCTCCCTTAATGGTACCGGCAGTGGCAGTAGCCAAACTGTAATTTAAACATCGGTTGAATATTTCTCATTTAAAAACAAAATAATTTTTTTTTAATTTTGTCTACTACGAATATCACATAAAACCCTAAACAGCAGGTGTTAGATGCTGCGTTTGAGGCACAATAACAGAGGCGCGATAAGACACAGGCTCACTCGTGCGACAACAACAGTATCGTCTTTGTGTACGGAGCACGAAAACGGTGTGCAGTATTTCAGTCCTATGGGACATTAAGCGATGACCGAAATTTTTAGCCTACTTCCCGAAGGGAAAAATGGCTTGTGAGTTCACTTCATGTCTGTGTGTCCGTATGTGTTTCCCCCTTAATAACGTTTTAACAAGTGTACCTAATTCCATTAAACTTTGCACACATATAGTAATTAGTTTCTGACTTGACTTTTGTATATTTCGTTTGTGTCCTTTACATGTTTTCAAAATGGCGGCCATTTAAACATTATTAGATTAAGCTAGATATCTCAAGAAATGTATTTTCGAATGTAATGAAACTTGGTACTCATTAAGAAACTAGAAATATTAGGCGGCTTTTACGTATTTCATTCATGCAGTATTCATAGTTTTAAAATTGTTTCCATTTTATATATTTACATAATTTTTCATACCTGAGGAAATATTTAATCGAATTTCATCAAACGCGGTATACATATACCACATGCTACGCTGACTTTACTATTGAGTTTTCGATCATACTATTTTCATGTTATTATAGTGGCAGCCATGCTAATATTTTAAAGAATAATATGCTATGCGTCAGGGAATATTTTTTAAGAATTTCGTCTAACTTGGTACTCAGGTACAACATATAGAGCTGACTTGGCTTGTATGAATTTCGTTCATCCTGTTTAAATAGTTTGCTATTATCGGACATTTTCATATTTTTTGGATAGCATGGCATATCTGAGAAAATATTTTCC
The DNA here is from genome assembly GCA_003012365.1 of Medauroidea extradentata. NCBI lineage: Eukaryota > Metazoa > Arthropoda > Insecta > Phasmatodea > Phasmatidae > Medauroidea > Medauroidea extradentata. The sequence continues at coordinate 18,725 of PNEQ01127685.1, read as the reverse complement.
CAAATTTCATTAACATTTGAACACAAACACTACTAATCAAGCGTACTTAACTTTGGCGTATTTCGTTCATCTCGTGTTGATTTGCTTCATAATGGGTGCCATTATATATTTTTAGCATAATATGACTTTTCTCAGGAAATATTTTCCCAAATTTCGTTAAACATTAAACACATATAGTACTTAGCAAGATGATTTGATGTCTGTATATTTCGTTCGTCCTGTGTTCATTTTTTTTTTCATAATGGCAGTATTTTTTATTTATTTATTTATTTTTAGCACAGTCTGACATTTAAAGAAACATTTTTTCAGAAGTTTATTGAACTTTGTTTACATATGCCACATATTAAGCTGACTTTACTTTTCTGTGTTTTAATCATAAAATGTTCATGTTTTCAAAATGGCGACCATGTTTATATTTCTAGCATAGTAATTATGATATATCTGAGCGAATATTTTTCAGAATTTAGTTAAACATTTTCTCATATACTACATACAAAACTGACTTGATCTATGTTTGTTTTCTACATTTTGTGTTTACTTTTTCATAATGTGGGCCATTTTTACATTTATAGCATAATATGACATATCTCAGGAAATTTTTTTCCCGAATTTCATTCAACTGTGTTCACATTTAGGCTCCTGCTTAGGAAGCGGACTTGACTTCTCTTAATTTCGTTCTTCCTGTGTAAATATTTTCACAATAGCAGCCACTTTTATATGTTTAAGCAGATTAGGGCATATTTGACGACAAACTTTACCAAAGTTAATTAAACTTGGTACACATATACTGCTTAGTAAGTTTACTTGACTTTAGTGTACTTCGTTCATGCAATGGTCACATTTTTAAAACGGCGGCCATTTAACACATAGGCCTTAATACGACACATATCAGGAAATATTTTTCTGAATTTCGTCAAGTTAAGTACACGTATGCTACTTAGTAAGGTGACGTCTGTATAATTTGGTCACACAGAGTTTATATTTCCATAAATACTGAAAAATTTTTAAATTTGACACATCTGATAAAATAGTTTTCTGAATTTTTGTAATATTCTTGGTACACGTACACTGCTTGGTAGGTAGATTCGAGTTTTATGTTTATCGTGTTTTAATTCATATTTTTAGAACGACAGTAATTTTTTAATAATTAGCGTAATGTGACATTTTTTAGGGAATATCCCATTCAAACTTTACTAACTTAGTTGTGATATACATATACTGCTTAATACGCTGAATTGACTTCTGTGTATTTCTTTATTCTGTGTACGTAGTTACATAATGGTGACAATTTTTTCTAATTTTGGCATAATATGACATATAGTAAAAAAAATTTCCCAATTTCTTCAAATTGGGTACGCATTAGAATACATAGCTATGTTAACTTTTGTTAATCTCGTTCATCATAAGTTGATATTTTTAAAACTATGTTACATATAAAACGTGCAAGCGTATATAAACACACATATATGCATAGTATATACACACACAGATATATATATATATATATAGCATAATGTGAATTATGTAAGGAATTATACGTCCGGATTTTATCAAGATTGGTACAGATATATTATTTATTAAGTTGACTTGACGATTTTTATTTTGTTCATTACGTATTCAAATTTTAAAAATGGAGGCAGTTTGAACGTATTTCTATCGCACGAAGGAAGAATTTTTCAGAACTACTTTGCACTCGTGTATCAGGTCGATTAGCCCTTAATAGGGCTCCAGTAATATGTACAACGTAAATACAGTAATTTAGGTAAGAACAGTCGTAGAGATTCAGTTTTAATTGCGTTGTTATCAGGATTATTTGTTTAATGTTACTCAATTTCAATTATTTGTTTATTGTCATTTATGTTTAATGTAGTGTTGCGCACTGACAAGAGGCATATGGTTAGTAAACGAGTGTTCAATTGTGACATAGCCAGTTAAACGTAAAACAGCAGGGAAGGGAAAGTTGGAAACCAAAGGATGAAAGCTAGCCTGCAACCTTGAGCCGACATGGGAGGCACTGCTCGGAGGAAGTAAACGAGGTCACAGAGTGACTTGGCTATACGAAACCCCCGTTGTGTTATTTATTACCAGAATTGTTAAAAAAAATTTTTAGAGTTAAAACATGCATTAATGTTAATGTCTGTAAATTTGGAAGAGAATAGTAAACTGATACGGAGGAAAGTCAGAGTTTGATATTGTCAGCCACCCACGAGAGCTGCTGTTTGTTGGAAGTTATAGGGGGCGTTTCTAGGAGATTTCACGGCGTAGACGCTGAATATAAAGTTAAGTGGAACTCTTGCTGCAATCGCCACGAAGTGTGGACGTGCCGCGGGTCGCGCCGCGAGCATTCGCAAGAGTCCGCGGATAAAAAACTAACTCTTGCCTAGGCTTCCACGAAGTGTGGTCGTGCCGTGGAATCACCGCGGGCGTTCGTGTGAATCCGCGAATTTAATTATTCCCCGTTGTGGCCGCCAAGAAGGTTAAAAGAGCCCGGGATCTCTGCAATCGAGAGACGCGGCAGTGCGCAATTTAGCTGTGGAGAAGGAAACCAAGCGTGAGATTTCGGAAAGAAAACACTCGTAGTGGGTATACCATCTCTCGTGGGATTGACGAAACTAGGTCTGAGTTTGCGAATTATCTCAAATAATAAGTGCCTGTGAATGTGTTATTAATCAGAATTAATATAACCCCACAATTATCGCTGAATAACTTTTAACACTCGGACTTGTCCTTAACTCGGTGTTCCGACCGTCGTCGGTTATAGGCACCGGTCTACGTCTTGGGTTCAAACCCTGCCTCGACCATGGATGTTGTATTGCTCCATCACCTCATGTCACCCTCATCGGCTCGATATACCTTGTTGTTAAAGTGCCGTAGAACCTTTTCACCTAACCTTAACTAGGTCACTTGGCTTTAATTATTTGTTCATGCCACGTTCGTATTCCGTAACTGTTGGCCATTTTACCATAATATAGTCACAGGAGATATCTAAGTAACCACTTTCCTCATAAAGTACTTAGTATATTTGTAACTAAATGAGCAATGAATCGTAATATATACCGCAATTTTTTTTTTTTTTTTTTTTTTTTTCACGAAATAAATACATAATTTTTAATACATACGTCAAGAACTACAGGAGATAGAAGGTCAATTAAATGTGCATAAACATAAATATCAAAATAATTTTTAGTTATTGGTCCAGTATGTTAGCACAAGAATAATCCAAATTATTTAATTTATTATTCCTAAAAGTACGTTAAAGATGTCTAGCTTTAATGTTAACCTGTAACCTGCACTTACATTGAGGAAAGTATACGCTTATCAGTTATGCAGGTAATTTCTTGTTTATTTTCCAAAAGAGAATAGTAAAGTCCAGCACGTGCTTATTTATTTTTGTTTCGTAGTTCAGGTTGGTATGTTTACGGCACTTTAAGGGACCGCGGTGGTCTAGTGGTAAGATCTCTTGCATCTCACCTAGGCGATCCGGGTTCGATTCCCGGCGGGTCGGTCGCCGGATTTTCGCATACGGGAATCGTGCCGGACGACGCCGCTGGTGTGCGGGTTTTCTCGGGGTTTCTAGTTTCTCCCGCGTATTCATTCTGGCACTCACGAACTTCATTGTTGAGTGCAGACTAAAGTATCTTCACGTCGCTATTTAACATTAGTCGTTTTAGGGTGTTATAAAACCATGTTTCGAAGTTTTATGTTTATAAAAATGAAATAGAGAGGCATAGTTTTGAATGAGTTTTTTTTAATTCGTTTAAAAATATATTTTACATAAGTTAAGTAGTTTTCCTTTAAAAAAAAATTATCCCAGTAAGCTTAAACAATGCCAACTGTATAAGGCTCTTAAGAAGTTCATTGCCGTCGAAACGACAGTTTTTTTTTATATCGCGAACATAAAAATGTACAATTTATAAAATAGGTGTATAAGTGTTTGCATGTTTTAGTTTTTTTAATTTTCTGGTTGATTTTTTAATTAAAAAACATTATTGATTTTAACGAAAACCAAGAATTGTTATCAATGTTGTACACGTATACATATACTTTTGTTCAAAATACGACAGTAAGAAGAATAGCTGGGTATGTATGTTGGTTACAAATATCTGTAATAATTAAACTGCTTCACAGATGTTGAATTCTGTGTAATCAGAACAAAAGTAGTACGGAAGGAGACTGAGACTGCGGGACAGAGGAAGCTCTATAGACGAGTCCTACTGTCAAATCACATTCCCCATCTCCTCTGAGTTCAAGGTGCAACTAACGCCTGTCTTCACCTCCGAGGATTTCTATTTAGTGCATTCACCAAAATTTCAGCCAAACGCACATGTTCGGAACCCGTATTACTGAAGGATTTCTGTGGCGCAAGGTTGGTACTCTCCGGTCTTAAGCTCATGCCAAGAACTTGTTTTTGCCGACCTTTAAAGAACTCTTCCTCAGCGGGTTCGGTCAGAATTGTTATTTTTTTTTAAATAAGCTGTAGACTTTGCTGTATGTGTGCTCTTCTTGGCCGTTCACTTTCGTTAATACTTCTCTGCGCATCCGTTCTGTGCAGGCATATTTTCTCCTCTTTGCCCATTCCCCTGAGACAATTCGTTTAGATTAGGTTATATTAGTTTACGTTGGTTTAAAATTATTTATAGTAGTTTAAACCGTTAGTAAAATCAACGCTCTTATTAAAAAGTTTTGTTAGGTTAAGAAACTATAGTAAAAATAAAATAAAATCACCGCTGCTCCGCGATTTGCATATGCGCAGAACGATGCGCGTACAACACACAGGCTACAAGCGAATAGGGAGAGGCGAAATAGTACACAGCCATGCATGTATTTTTTTTTTTTCATGTTTTACGTGGGTAGGGTAGATGGTTTATTCGGGTAGTGGGTTGGCAAGGGGAGGGGGTAGACTACATGAACTCTGCAACAGGCAGGTGCCGTACCAGCCCAACAAGCTTATCTGCTGTTTGTTCAGCTTTCCCGCCGTAGAAGAGTGGAGAGGGGAGAATGCAAAAACCAGGAGGTGTATACGCATCATACTGTCGGCCTAGAGCGCGGCCTGCACTAAGCATTGTAACCGGACACAGCGAAATGCGAATGTGGAGGAGCACATAGAGGGAAAGTTTCATGACTATGCCTTTGCACGCAAAGGCCTTTGTTCAGAGATTAGTTCATCTATAAAACCGCCCGAGTATGCTCTGCATATTAACTAATTACTAGGGATTGTACTCAGACCCCGTTTGAACAAATTTAATCTGTGGAGAGAAAAAAAAGGTAATCATTACATGTTGCTGATTCACTTTTAGAATGTCTCCACTCTAAATGAGCTCTGCAAAATTGCATTCCAATAATATGGTGAAACCATGATTATACCTTGATTAACAAGAAAATGTTACATAAACATATAGGCCTGAGCCGAAAACGCACAATTACTGTATTGCAGGTCTCATGACTTACAGTGCATTCACTGCGCGCGGCTTGGGATCATATTACTGTAGAATGTTGCATCGAACAACGCCTACAGTTCAATTAAATACGACTCGTCTGGTGTTTAGTTGTCGATCATAGCTGCAATGGTATTCCACTGACACAATCCAGCCAGCGTGGTATGCGCTATATATATGAGAGATGATTTTATATCGCGAAAATGTTTTGTTCCTACATACCCTTGAAAACGCTGTAGTTTTTTATTTGCCACAACATAGCTGTCTACCAACCAATAACAGGCATCAAGTATTATAATATCAGGATTTGTGTTGGCTCAGTCAAATAGGGTAACAGCTCCACCTACAAGCGAAAGCCAGTAATCTTTCGGTAAGCTGAACGTGTGTTGAAATCCACTAAACAGTCAAGTTTTCCCGCGATAAACCACCATCTCTAGCTATATGTAATGTTTTGTGAAATGTAATGAGAAAAAGTGAATTTTTGGAATTTTGTTCCTACAATATTTTTAGCTTCTCTGTACGTTAGTATTGTTACTCCAAATATTGACATGCTATTTTTAAACATCACGTGAATTAAAATAAGTGAATACCGATTATCTTTGACTGTACCCACCAAGGCGATCCGGGTTCGATTCCCGGCGGTGTTGTTCCCCGGATTTTCGCATGGGGGAATCGTGCCGGACGATGCCGTTTGTCGGCGGGTTTTCTCGGGGATCTCCCGTTCCCCCCACCCTTTCATTCCGGCTCTGCTCCATACTTGCCTCATGTTACCCCTTACCAGCACTAAACTGCTAAAGACCTCGGTGTTGAGCGCTGACCAAAATCTCTCACTCACGCTTCGACTGTTGGTTTAATGAAATCGCTCCATCAAAATCAGTGGAAACTACTTTTAATCACTAAATAGTGCCGGCTCTCGCGGCTGTTGTCTGCATTATCTTGGCTGCTGGGTGTGAGCCGCCTCAGATGGTTGTCTCACGACGTTTCGGCAGTCGTTGCAGCTGCCACCATCAGTTAATCATTGACTAAACGTCGAAAGACAACCAACCGACACGGCTCACACCTAGAACCCAGAAGCCAAGACAGTAATTATAATCAATTAACACTTATTAATTTGTATTACAGTACACTGAGTACAAAAGTGTCTGCTTTAATCTCTGTACAAAATGTGCGGCGTACTGTAGAACATTTTTTTTTCTGAGGTTTATTTTGGAGTGTATGTCTGTCGATTCTGATTGATGAAAAGATCTTCGGCTATATTACTTGTCGGCATCGCCATATTGCTGGTTTAAGTAGGTCGGTTTCATCACACATGTATTAGTTCCGCTTCTATATCGTTAGCTAGTATGTGCCCTGACACCACTAAACTAGGTAACGCTTCCCACGACAAGCAGGTGTAAATAGGGTAGTCAGTATGGTGCTTTTTTTTTATTCGAGGCCAGTAAGCATGAATTTCTTTATAATCAGGTTAGCATAATTTCCAGAAGCACATTCTTTTGTTAGCTATTATGCCCAACAACTTTTTGCGAGTTCCTTAAAAAGCTGCCATAATAACTTCGTTGAATATTTGTCGAAAGAAATTGTCACAAAATTTAAAATGCGCAGTATAGGCCGTTTGGTATAAAGTGAGCACGAAAAATTTAACATATGGAACAAATTACTAACTGATACTTCAGTTGACTTAACATTAATATTAATTAGTTACCTTACTCATTTTACGGTTGGCAGCGGATTGCCGAATGTAGTTCCGTGTATCTTTTTATTTACTGCAAAAATACTAAAGTAATATCAACTGAATTCACCAAATTTGTGTTCTTTTTAATTAATATTTTTTTTTAAATCGAACTACATAGGTTCATGCTGTCAACACAATTTATCTTACACTCATAAACGTCAAGAAATATTTTGTTTGGCTCTTTTATTTAAGTCATTAACAAGTACAGAATACGTAAATTAGGCTCATTATATTTTTAACACATCTCTTTGAGATTTATTCTGTTTGTGTCGTTTTATACAGTGACGTGTAGTTGGACATAGTTTCTATGTTTCTGCGTAAAGAAGCACGTGTATATCTAGACAGAAAGCTAGTAATTTAATGACAAATTTAATAAAATTTTCGTTTAAGTTTTTTTAACTAAATTAAATAAGATTTAAAATAGATCAGTGAGAGGCAGCAGAGTTTACTTTTCTAACATTAGACATTTAGTTCCATTTTTCATGTTTCTTGCAGAAGATAGCAGTTTTAATAACAGTAGCAGGAAAAGTGTGTCTGTCTCCGCTCAGGTATCTGGCAGAATACATAATATTATTATACTCGACAAAGACTATTGTAAGACCTACTTGTGTGCAGAAGTAAGGTGTTTAACGATAACTAGTAATTCCTTTGCCAACTGGAATCGAAGAAGAAAGAATCAAAATGTTTACTTACAATTTATCACAGCATAGTTTTACTGTGGAGGGGAGTAAGTTCTTGTGCTTTTTTTTCTAATGCTTTTTTATTTACTACCAATTTTACATTTAAGTTATGCTTTTTTTTTTCATGTTATTAGTGCTAGCATATTTTTTGGCATGCGCTAAAATTAATTTGAGTGGGTTTATGACTTTTTTCAGTCTCTGACAAATGCTAGAAAACACAACGTCATTGGTTACTGTTCAACTAAAAGAGAAAATGTATTTATTTATTTTGAAGAATGCTCCGAATAGATCTGGGGCCGATTAAATGTGAGAATTTAAAGCCTGCATCGATGCAGCGCAGAGCAAAGAACACTGCTCTGCACTTTCACCAGGCAACGCGGGTGGAATTAAATACGACAGACGCAAGTAGGGCGGTACACTCCGAGACACAGCAATTCAATTTCCCCAGTCCGGCGTTCAAGAGCCAATAAGAAACCTCGTAACAAATTCATTTGGAACCGTTCTGGAACAGTCGGGTCCACTTTGGCTAACTGCACAGTTTTGTCCATGTTCTGAGAGCGAGTCTCGCCTTTGTATTTTATCTATGGCCATATGTATTATGTGGTATTCACGGGGGTAACATAAGGTTGGAATGTGTTAGAGGAGAGTGAAGCCAAGGAGGGGGGAGAGGTAGTCAGCAAATTAGCTAGCCGCCATACTGATTTAACCTCAAAAGTACACATCAGATAGGGGGTGGCCATGCCGTATACTGCCAAGGCAAACACTTGAAGTCAGTGCATTTGCGCCCTTGTTGCTTGAACGATTATACACGTGGTCACTATAGCCCATAAACATTGTTTTCCCTATAAGAGCCAATGTATTTTACACAAAGTTTGAAGAGCAATGGAGTAAAAATGATCTGTCGAATAGCAGATGCATCGTGTTTATCTCGGTCTACTTTGATTGGAGGACAAATTTTTGAATAAAATTAAAAATCTACAACATGATTGAGTTTTGAAATACATTTATGTGAGTACCAACATCACCTGCATGGAAACCAGTGTTGACTAACTTAATGCATTTATACTAGTTTCTGCTATATGTTTAACATTTTGTGAGCAAACTTGTTAGTTTTACTGCTATTAGCGAGTAGTTACACATCGTCAGTTGCGTGTGTGTGTGTATATATATATATATATATATATATATATATATATATATATATATATATATATATATATATATATATATATACACGTAAATAAATAGTATATATAGCCGTATTTTCAGGTTAGTTTGCTAGGTTTATCTACATAAACAATTGTTTAACCACATAATTTACACTGTGCAAATGTAAAACATGGACTTTTTACTCATGAAATGTAACAGTAGCTGATGTATTTCACGTACCTGATCTCTCTTTACACCCGAATGCAACGCACATAACGGTTTTCATTCAAATCTGTTAATTCTACAGTATACACTTGCGAAAAGCTTACTCGATCTACTCGATGTTGTGTGTTTGTCAACAATACCGAATTGTTTGCGCAAAACTGGCATATAAACGTCGACGTCAAGGAAGTCCCAACATGCTATCTCCTGTATGTACACTCCTACCTCCATGACACCAGACTGATATTTTTAAGCTAAATGAATGTATTATCCTCTTTAATTGATGTTTTAGGTTGAAAACTGTATATTTTAGTCCTGTTTACACACCTCCTAATTAATATTTGCTAAATTTTTTAATTACTCGGCCACATTGTTCATAGCCACGTCAAGCGTTTGTTTGGTTACACTCCCGGCGACATGTTTTATCTGGGCCCTTCTTACACTTTGGTGGCCGCATTCTTCTCTAACATGACTGTGAAATCGTGCTTGTAAAAACTACGTAATGAGGATATAGACCTACAAAATGTCTATTTCATTTACTGTTGAGGTGGTGGCGTCATATAATATTTATATTCCGCATGTTTAGAGGGAAGAATCTGCAGTAGTTAACTGATGTGCTTTATTATTCGTAACTGACCTCTATTCCATGCGTTTAGGCCAATCGTATTTTGTAAGCGGAAATACTACAGTTAATTGTGAATTTTATAATCACGTGTAGGACATAATTTTTGTTATTATTTTATAAATGTCTACATCAGAGAATATTCGGCCATGTATATTTCAAGTGTATATAAGACCGTTTTTTTTCCGCACTGTCAATTCAGTTGAGATCATGTTCAAAGTTCCTCCATTCAGTTTATATGAAATATTTAACGTATGGCGGTGTTTTTTACCCGTAGATACGTTATGTTAAAATCTGAGACTGCCTACGATATTGTGTTCATTTTTGGGGACATTTTAGGTTTACATCACCATCCTCTCGTCACCGCTTTTGGACAGTAAGTGAAACGGACATTTTTGTGTTGCACAACGAGTCATCTTCAAGACCAATTTTAATCACCATTTCTCTTGGATATAAATTAAATCTTGTCCACATATTGTTTTTACGATACTCAGTTCTGATGAAGCACAGCTGCGAAACATGACAGCCATTTGTAGAAGGGTAAAATGAGATGTTTGCGCATGCACGAGCGTAGTAAAATTAATTTGCAACGAGGTTCTATCTCGGCACCGGTCACGTGACTAATTGCACATCAGAAGGAGCGTACTTAATCCCAATGCGGCGCAGCGCAGAGTAAATTTTGCGTTCTGCCACCGAAAGAGTGAGCGAGTGAGTGAGATATTTTGGTTAGCGCTCAACATCGAGGTCTTTAGCCCTGGTGAAGGGTGAAATGGGGTGAGTATGGAGCAGCGCCAGAATGAAGGAGCGGGGGAAAGGGAGATAACCGAGAAAACCCGACCGGCCAACGCCGAAAGGCGTTGTTTAATCAGGTCCGTGGGCACTATTTTTGGGAACTTTATAACAAGTGTAATTTTAGGAGACAGGAAGATATTGTTTCACATTATTTTGGCACATGGTTTTCTGGAATCCAATAGACAGTTATTTTATAATATACATTTATTGTATTTTATTGTAATTGTAACTTTTGCAATAGGCTACGAAAGTGAGACTGTTTTATAGTTTGCTGGCTTTTCAAAGCTAATATAGAAGAGAGAAGAAGCTTCAAAATATGTGCAGTTATTGCGGAGTTATAATCTGTTAGTTTCCGAAAGTGTTCTTTTTTATCTTTAGACGGTTTAAAGTTTCATTATTATCCATCTTTACAAGCGTCTCAAAAGTTCCCTTTTCAACTACAAGAACAAAGAGTTTAAAAATCAGTTGGCGCTCAGTTTATTTAGCGGTACGCGTCTCTTACCGTGAAGCGTCTCTCAGCTCAAGGTGGGATAACTTTCAGAGAGGATTTGCGGGGGGCCCGAAGAGCGGAGTTGAGAATTGTGGAAAGTTTACGGTGAAATGAAGGAAAAGGAGAGAAAGCAAACTGCAAACTTATTCAGGAATATGAAGAAAGTTTGGAGTGCCAGGCGTAGGTAAAGTGTCGCGCGAGATAGAATACCGAATTAAAACCCCTCAGTAGCACCAACTTCGAGACTCTGTAAACGGATATCCGATTAATCGAAATCCACCGTTTAGCTGTGACACTATCGATTTGCTGGTGATAAATATGTGATCTTTCTTTAGTGCAGTCCGTTTTATAGGTTTCGCTATTTTCAAAAATTCATTTTAATTCAAGACGTTTTTGCAAAAGCCCAGCAGCCACGCAAATGAAATTAAACCTTCCTCTGCAGAAGAAATGACTGAATGAAGGGACTTAAACGAATCGTCGAAAGTAAGGTTATAGGAAAGGTGACTCAAAAATATATACAATAACAGGTAATTGAAAAGGAATTTGCAATGGCCTTCGTCAAGTAACTATCCCAGCATCCGCAAGCAGATATTTCGTAAAACCTTGTAAAACGAAAGCAGGATGGCCGGCGGATGAAATCGAGCCCGAGTCCTTCCAGATGCAGTTTATACCTCGTGAGCAATAAAGATAGACCAATTATAACACAGTTGATCGTGGAATCATGCGACAGAAGCGACACGACCACCGCGACAATATAACCAATTAGCACCGTGGTTTCTGTGACGTCAGCTCGACAGAAATGGCGGAGGCGATGTGAATTCCGGATAGACATTATATCGATTTTGTTCGAGTCAGAGATTAATTTTGCGCCAAAATGTTGGTGAAACTGGTGAGTTGGGCAGCAAATTACGGTTATTTATTTTAAAGAGAGATTTTCGGTATTAACGTTAACAAATCATAATATTTTTAAGGAAACATGTAACTGTGCCCTTATTTCCACGTTTCGGACTGCCAGTCGGTATTTAAAATACATATCAATTAAACGGGACAAAATTATGGAATACTGTAAACGTATGTGGCTGTCGTATTAGAGGTTCGCATATTGTGGCAACGTGTAATATTCTTTCTAGTATTTGTCGCGCGGCAGCCAAACTAATGTTCGCAATAACGATAATTTTTAGAGTCGCATCGCTGTTGTCGCGTCGCTCTGTCGCGCCTATGTGATAACTCCATCACTCGTATTCTCGGGGAAAAGATTGCAGTACCTTACCCGGCCATCATTAATTCGAATTCCAATTTCATTTTCTGAGATGACTCCAGGAGTACTCTGGGATACTTAACTTCTACAGCATACGCCCGCTCAAATTTCTGATCCTGACATACTCTAGGCTTCTGGTTTCGGCTGTATAAAGTCCTTGCTGTTGAAGATACAATAAGGTGGCTCGCTGGGTAGCCTGCGTTTGTGTGTGTGAGTCACAAAGTCGATGGAGCGCTAATGTTGCTGCTAACCAGCGTATTAAATACAGTATCACTAGGGCCATGAACTTCTCGCGAAAAGGATTTTACCACAGTTTTTTTTTTTTCAGTGTCTCACGTTCATCTGCATTTATGCTTCATGGTCAGTGTTTTAACTTTCACATATCTTGAGGTTCTACCTACAAATCAAAGACGTGTGTTACTGCAATATCCTTATTGTGATTGGCATAGTCAAATGACAGACGTCACTTCACACGAAACTCTCTGCCAATAACCATGAAGCACAGTTGCAGATGTGAACGTACGGCACTGAAACAAATTGGGGCAAAATTCTTTTCGCGAAAAGTTGCAACACAACTGACCTACGGTACTTTATAATTATTATATTTTTACGGGATTTTGTGTGGTGATAATATAATTTTAGTTGTTGGACATTTGTCGAATTTTTTTTATCATTGTGTTATTCGATTTCAAAAGTAATTTTTGGCCATTTTGAAGGGATCAAATATCACATTTCCTGTAAGCGTTTTTAAATTTTAAAATATATGGCGACATTGTTTTAGTGTTTAGGCGTATTGTTTTCGCAGCCGTGCATATTCAATGCGCATTAAGTTGTTCAATCGAAAAGAATATTAGCAACTTGGTGAATAGCATTTTAGGTACGGTACGGTTTGTTAAGCTCATTAAGGGTGTTTAAGTGATATAAAACGATATTTTTATATATTCATGAAATATTGTAGTAGGTAATTGTGAGTACAGTTATCTTTTACGAAATAATTTAACTCGTATAGTTTTCTCATGCCGGTGGGTCCAGGTAAAAATTTGCTTTTTAAGCTGCCATGCAAATAGTGAAAACAAATCGACATACTTAAACGAAATTATTTACAGTGAAATAATATATCTTGGGCTACGTAGTCTAATATGTATAAACTCACAACGTAACGTTTTGAATTTTAAAAAAAATTACAAAAGTACAGTAAAAAACTTATAAAGTTAGCAATTTTTTATAATACGAAAAAATTCACTTTGAGTTTTTCTAATGCAAGGTTACGTAGCCTTTGGCATGTTATTTCACTGTGATTTATTTCGTTTCAGTGAACTGGTTTTCACTATTTGCATGGCAGCGCAACACGCGAATTTTTTTTCTATGACTCACCGCTATGAGAAAACTATGCGAGGTAATATTGTTTCATGAAAGGAAATTGCACTCGCAAGTATCGTGTACAAATCATATGTTAATTCGTAAAAACATAAAACTCTCATATGAAACTCCTGAAAACCCTTAAAACCCTAAGCGTCCTACCATGCATAGTTACTTTTGAAGATATTACAACATGTGCCCAATATTTCAATTCTCATTGTCATTGCAAATTTATAGTTGGTATTGTGACAGTTTGCAGCTTCAATAACTTACTAAGCAAAACAATTAAGATGTGAATTTCTAGTTTAAGACAGTAGTATTATTTAGCATATTCAAAACTGTTTCAACTGGTTCTTTAATAGTTAATCGTTCACAAAAAAATATAGTGGTCAGCTGAAAAATAAATTGAATAAATTATGTTAATATTGTGTGTACATTGGCTGTGTGAGATATATTATATACATATCCGTCCACAAATATATCATTTATTCCGCCGTTTTCTAGTTCATTTTCACTCACCTATTCACTCCTATGAAGCTCACTTATACGCATCTGTAAAAAAATTGATAGGCAAGAAGACTTGTATGATATATTATAAAATTTGTTACGTACTATAGCAAACGTTCGTTTCGGTGAAAGTTTGTACAAATAGCCTAATTTTGCAGCAAAAAATTACAATTTTGAATGAACAGTTACCGCTTACCACTTATTCACCACGTAGTGCCATCACCAACATATTGCATAACGCAAAGTTATTTCAACTTAAAATGTTAAAAGCAAGCTCACATTAATAGAACACTTTAGGTATCAGTCTTCGAGTGCGTGGTTTATAAATAAACGCTGAGAACATCACTTGATTTCTACGCTTTATCGAAGTCAATATGGATAAAATACTCAATGACAATCCTAGATAATGGTATTTGCCAACTTTATGAGTAAATATTTATCCAGAATTACTAATTCATTACGCGTGATCTCTTGCGCCGTGGTTAAATGCATGAGGTTCCGGCGTCAGAGATTGTGCCTCAGAAGTTCGTAACACTGGAAACAATTTTATTTAAAACCTTGGCTAAAACTATTGTCTAGGATTGCTATTGTTTAATTTTCGCAAATGGCTTCAAGAAACCTACAGTTATATAACAATGATTTTAGCGTTGAATTATGTACTACGGCCTCTTAACTCTTATAAACCAATTTTATACGATACATTTTCGTTTAGAAAAATGTGGTTAAATATTGAATATATTATTACTAACGCCTCTGACAGTGGCCATCAGACACGCTCGTTGTAACAGCGTCGCAAACATATATTTCCAAAGATGTTCACACACTTAAGAAACAATATTCGCATACGCACACATTAATGAGAGAGCATCTTTGTGAAACGTACCGTCACACTTTACGCATAAATATGTAAATACACATAAAAATATTTTCTAATAAATATATTTTATATTTATCGATGAATACGTACATTAATGAATGCATATTTTAAAACGTGATTAAGCTCATTCCTACACATGTACGTATCCGTAAAATAATACAAGCATTTTACATACACATACGCATTCACATACATGAATGGATATATGTTTTAACATATCTATAAAAAATATAAATACTATACAAAATGCTTTTTATTCATGGATACATAAATTGAATATTAACGCGCATGCATATACATACGTACGCATAAATGTATATTTATTACTTTTTATCTGTGTGCACCAACACTTTGCACATCCATTATTATAGTACCTACAGGTTATAGCTGAAGAACTTGTAAGTGTATAGTTTATATAAATGCATTTAAAGCGTTGACTGTATCTGGCGAAAGTAGGTTGGGGAAGGGAAGTTACGCGCAAATGTTAGGACTTCTCGTCCACCCCCGGGGACGGTTGGCAGAACTGGGGTGGTATATCGGCCGGACACGGCCACCCACCCCTAACCCCCTCTAACCCTCCCTGCTCTTGGAGGAGCCGTGCGTTAGCAAAGGGAAGTGCACACGAGGGGTTGATAGGGCGCACAATGCCACAGGCTCCAGTAACACAGCTTCACTCCATCTCGCCATGTCTCCTCTACACTCCTCGATCCGGGTCAACCCCCACTCCCTTTTCATCCTCTAAGCCTCTCCCACCCCTTCCTCTTAGTAATGTTCCTGGTTTTAAAAAAAAGAACCGAGTGACTGTTAACAGAGCACGAGTGCAACGCCGTCGTCTCTTTTACATCCCCCGTCACACGCACGCCAGGCAATATTTCAGCAACAAAAAAAACTTGCGTTTAGTTTCATAAATTTACTTTCGCAAGATGAATACCGGCCTATATACATTTGCACTGCAGAGTAACACACATTAGGGACTTTTTTTTTTGTAAGTTAAATATGCAGAGGCGCATTATTTTTTTAAAACTAGGAGGAGGAATGGTTTGCTGATGTTCAGTATAAACACCACATTTATAGTGGTTTGAACAAAATTCTTTATTAACGAGCTGCTTGACTGCATGACATGTAAATTATGCCATAAAAATACCGCCAGAAAGTTTTTTTTCTAAGAATCACGGCAGGAAAAATATTGGAGGCAGATGCAGCTCCTTAAGAACGGAGGCAGATGCAGCTCCTTAAGAAAGAACGTTACGACTGCCGCCCCCCTTTTTTTTTTTTTTTTCAGGATTTAACTATTTTTCCAGAAGAATCTAAAAAAAAAAGTATTTTAAAAGATACAAAACCACTCTGAAAACTCTTAACCCAGAAAGTTAGTCTTAAATTATTTTAAATTACTATCCATAAAAATTGTGAAACGCCTTTAACGGATTCTGAGAAAAATATGGACGAATAGAATTTTATTATTGTTATTTATATTATTATTATTATTGGAAATCTTTGTAAATATTTTTGCAAGAAATGTGTTTATTGAGTATTTTACAACACTACAGTTTTTACCTGATTATTATTTTTTTTAGTTTTCTCGGTTTCAAATACAGCAATGTTGAAGAAATTTTCAATCTTCTATTACTATCATTAGGGTAGTGGAGTGTGTTTCCGAAACTTTCACGAACAAGAGGCACTTACCAATGCTGTTCCGACATGTACTGAAAAACTGGGCACCACATGCGATCGTAAGAAAATTCATGCTGCTACTGAGACCTAATGTTTTGTCAGAATAATATTTTCAAAAACTACTGACTTCGAAAAAATGGCAAACATTAAGACGTTTAAGCCTCAATTTCTACATGCTGTTTCAAAAATACTTTTATAAACTTGGAGGTTGGGTTCCTTATACAAAAACAAGTTTAAAACTATATAAACGTAGGTCAGAACATCTTAGTTTTTGTGTTATTAATGAAAGCTTATTTTAATGTGTTGCAAGGTAACCGGTAGTAAAAGTAATGTTGTTAGATAGTTGAATTGTGTTGTGGATAGAAGTACACTGGTGTCCTAATTTACATCCTCTATGGCGGATATGGGCGTATTTGACATAGTGGGACAGTGCATGATACGACGTGTGCTTGCGTGTAAGAATGTGATGTCATTTAGAACATTTACTGAGAGTTTCTGTGGTTAGCATCGGTGAAACTGTAACAAACCAGAAAATTCACAGTAAATGTTCGGAAAGACATCATCTTCCTCCCTCAGGTCCATGCACTGTTGCATCATGTCGAATATTGCTACATCCGCCATAGAGGATACAAATGAGGGTATAAGCATACTTGCACTAATAACACTATTCATATATCCTAAATTATTTCTTTTACTACTGATTTCCTTGCCACATACTAAAATAAACTTTCATTAATAACTAAGAAACTTTGTATTTCCGAAATTATACTTAAATATACATTTTTTTGCTTTTGATGCAAGGAACTGACGTGAACCAGACGTCCATGTATCTTTCTGAGGCCGTTTGTCTTGCTACAATTCGCCCACTACACTGGCATCAAGTGCAACAGATGCTAATATGCTAATTATCGGCCGCACCGCTAATGGACGACTTGAAGTACACGCCCCCTGACGTCACCGCAGGGGTAAAGTACTGTGGGAAACAAAGCTTGTTTATAAACATGCTGATTTGTTAGTTGGTAACTGCAGAAAGCAAAAATGTTGCGCATTCATAGATTTGCACGCAAGGGCAAAAAATTTTAGTTTCAATTTCATGGTTAAGATACGCAAATACATAAGATTAATGTTTACCTGAAAAAACGGCAAATTCCAAACAAATAATCAATTTTCTTGACGTACTTCTCATCCGAGACATGTGAAGCCAAACAGCTAAACGAATAATTAAGGCCGCGCCAAGTTTCTTAATTTTATTATTGGGTTGTTTTAAATTTGCTAGCGTCCTAAATAATGTAAAATGTTTAAATTACTAATTGCATCTAGTGTATCCATTAAATTCACCACCACCACTTCACCTCATTTCGTTTTGCTGTGTTTTGGCGGGAGATGCTGCGCCCTCTATGCGCCATTTTCCTGAAGCTGGGATTGTTCGTCGGATAACCGAGCAGTGCACACGTGCGGGAGAACTGCTCTCGTGCCGCCCCTGGAATTTGTATAGGTTTAAGTGTAACAGTTAATAATATCAACTTTCGTTTAGAGGCCGAACCGCCGTCGTTACCGTGGTCATAATTGTAAGAACTGCATCACGTGCTATTAAATTCATAATATCAATAGCGCTTTTCAATCCTGTATTGGGACTTGGTCTGAACCTAGTAATTTTCGTACATCACAGTGTTAAAGAGGCGTGGCCCTGGCCTAAACAGGGGCTAAGTGTGTATATGTAAGTATACGACGCCACACTGAGAAAAAAATTTTGTTGATGCAAACAAAATTTGTTTGAATCAACCAAATCATTTGTTTACAGAGGGGCAACGAAATATTTGTTTGCTTGTACCAAATTATTTTGTTCCCTCGATTTGTTTGAGGCAAATAGCTGAATTTTGTTAGCAGTACCAAATATTTAGTTGGTCATAAAAATATTTCGTTGGACATAT
>PNEQ01127684.1:0-37820 GCA_003012365.1 Medauroidea extradentata | reverse complement strand
TCGCGCGTTTGCTGAGTTGCATCTCTACTCGCGCGCCTCGCTAGCAACATTTAACCACACGGAACTTGCCAGATATTTTAAGGGGGGAATATTAAAGGCTACGTAGTTTTTAAATAAAACGTGATGGATTTAAATTAGGCAGACACAATTTTCTTATGATTTTGACCAAAAAATAATTTAATTAAAATTAATTTTTTTTTGAAATTCTGTCCGAGTTATCCGAAGTCCGGGACATCGAGGTCCGAGTTATCGAGGGTTCACTGTACTTCTTATAGTTATAGTGTGACATGAAATTATTTTGCCTCTTTTATTAAATTAAATAAATACAGCACAAATACATTTTTTAAAAGTATAAGTTTGGAGAGTTGCCAATTATAAAGAAGTACTTACGTTATTAATTAAGTGAAACAATATTTTCTGTTTTATTGGTAAAATTGATGATCTGGAATGACATGTCTTAACTTTTTAAAAAGCATAATACAGTAGGATTGTGAATGATTAAAAAGTAAACTTATTACTTATCAGTTAAGTGTTTAGAATATTTTTCTGTTTTAATGAAAAATTGACCTGATATTTCAAAATTTACACTCCAAGCCTGTAAAACCTTTACTTTATTACTTAACAATTAGATAACTTAAGACACTGTGTTTCTTTTCATAAAGGTTTATATTATCATCATTTTGTGTGCTGTTTATAAAATGTAAACCCATACAAAAAAAAATATCACTGCCACATCAGTCCACTAACTTTCTTTTAATTGGGGTTTCTTCTTCATCTGAAAAACTTCAGGTGAAGAAATGATTTTCTGTGTCCCACTGCTGCCTGTGTTCGCACATTACCTTGGGATGTGTGAGATGGGGTCGACATCTGGTACATGTTTGTGGGGAGGGATGGTGCACTCGGGATGAAGGGATATGGGTAACATTGAGGCTGTGGGGCATTTACAACCTTATCAATTGCGGCAGTGAATGTTCCTACAATCAATTGCAGTTCTTCACCTCTTTTTGCAGCTGCAGCCTCCTCTCTTTTATTTTGCATTTTAAAAAAATTCTTCTATAAGCTGACGCTGCTGGTTTAGAAAGTTCTCCATTCCAGTCTGCCTTACCATCTTTTTTTGTGGTTTCAGCACATTGGTACGTGCCTCTGCTGTGGAACTATTGTCGCTGCCAGTGGGAGTCAAGGAAGTTCCATATTTCGGTGCCAGAAATACGTACTAGGGTCTACTTCCACTGTAATGGACAACTTGAAGTACACGCCCCCTGACATCACCGAAGGGGAAAAGTACTGTGGGAAACAAAGTTGGTAATTGCAGAAAGCAAAAATGTTGCGCATTCATAGATTTGCACGCAAGGGTAAAAAATATTAAGTTTCTACTTCATGGTTAAGATACGCAAATACATAAGATTAATGTTCACCTGAAAAAACGGCAAATTCCAAACAAATAATCAATTTTCTTGACGCACATTTCATCAGGGACATTTGACGCCAAACAGCTAAATGAAGGTTATGTTAGGCTGCGGTATCCATGGAGATAGGAATTGTATCCCACACCTGACTGAAGCTCCGCCTCTTTTCAAGTCGTCCATTGGCTCGAAACCTTTAAACTGTGGCAAGACGCTCGAGTCCATACCTTGAGTACCTGTCAATGGCCTACTTGCAAGAATTTCATCCAGCAAATCAAAGTATTCACACTCATTCCTTACAGCCCCACTTTTATAATTTTCTTTTTTGCAAGTATTATACACAATTTTCAAGCTTTTCCATTTATGCTTGATCTGGTCTGGGTTCTTCGAGTTATAACCTCTCTTCTCCATTTCACTGTAGATCATTTTATATATTTCGGAATTCTTGTATCTCTTACCATCGAAAAGCTTCAGGATTTCTCTTTCACTGATTATTTGTAATAACAGCAACACTTCCTCTGTGGACCAAATATTCTTATTATTGTTTGACATTTTTATACAATAACAAACACGAAAGACCAAAATATAAACAAAAGCAGTGGTTCCAAATTACGACTAGTGTTCGTGCATGTACTCTTTCAGTGCGATCCACGTTTACATGTTACTCTACACTGGACTCGATCCGATAAGATCCCAATTTTTTGGGTATCAACCTTGAGACTCAAATCGATTTCAATACAGTTTACATGCCCGTTTTGAAAACAGTAACCGTTTTGAAATAGATATGGAAACGTAGTAATTGTTTGTGGTGGCACTGCTCCCCTTCACACATACACTGCAGTTCGTTGCGCCCATGCCGACCACGTGCTCCCACAAACGCACCCTCGGTAATTCGCCCATAGAATTATATTAGATTTAACATGCCCTCGCCAACTGTAGTTTCAGTGGTAGAGTCACAAGTTCTTACCTCAGTGTCGTGGATACGAGAAGAGAAGAGCGAAAACCAATATTTACCTCGTTAGGGATTCACAGAGATCGTTATTACCAATAAATGATAAAAGTACCATTCGGCTGCACGATGTTTATTGTATTCACAGATTCAATCTCAACAACACCATTATAGATCCCTGTACAACACACGCGGTGGGCTCTCATGTCAAGCCTAAATCTAATTTACACTGCCAAACGAAAAGCAAAATTCGGAACAATAGTATTATTTGTGCAGCCTGATGGCTCACGTTACCAGAAAACAGAATGCTATAGCCTCAATGTTAAAGGATCTCCATGGCACGTGCGCCCACGGGAGCTCTCCCCGCACGCGTCCTACCACTTCAACATCCAGATAGCTAAGAAGAAAAAACATCCGGGATGCTGGACTCCCAGCATCCTCCTCACTTCTCTCCGGAAGAGCCCAGAGATGGCGCACCACAACACGATCTCCATAGGTTAGCACTCTAACTACCGAGAGCATTCCTAAACTCATTGAAATGATTGTTCCATCTGAGAAAACACATTATCGCAGTCTCTACTGACACAACTCCATCGCACTCGGCGATCCTTGAGACTGTACATATCTCTGGGACATTACAAGAAGGAAAAGTTACAAGATGGCTTCCCCCTTCAATGAAAACAATAACAAATGATTCCACATTCACGAATACACTTTCCTTAGCCTTGAATGCTCTCGCCTGTCACACATTACACTCAAATTGTCAACAAAAATTGCTCGTATTTATGGTTCAGCACACCGCTCGTAAATTAATAGGTTTAACACATAAGTTATTGTGGAAATTACGTCTCGCTTAACTGAAAGTGTTCTGCTGTACGCCTGCCTTGGTCTACACCAACATTGAGGTGTTAAGTCCCGGCTCTGCAACTTAGGTACTACTCACATGTCTTTTCGTAATTCTAACACTCGGTGATCTCGACGCACTACACTCGGCAAGCCAGGTTTCCCAAGAATCGGGTGACATCTAACCTACACCCTTCCATTATAGCTAGTGTTCCAAGAAGCATCTCTGGATCCCATTAGACCTATGCTGACGCCGAAAACTATATACAAACGTATTTCAAAGTTACGGAAGTTAAGATTATGGTTACGTTACGTTTATGCCAACATGAAGCTACAATTCTGCACAACAAACAAATTTGGAAAAATTAAATAGGGTGTGCAGGCCAAGTACCTTACAACCCCCAGAAAGATTCGGCAAAGACTCCTTAACGGATCTTTCTAATAACAACAAAATGGTAAGTTTGTCGGTGATGCCAGCATTTGAATCAGATGTCTGCATCCTGCCTTTAAGGACCGACTCTTAGCCAATCGCGGGATGCTTCGTTTACCCGAGATCCCATTCACACCTTACATCTACAATAAAACATCAAGTTACCTAGGGACTTCTATCCCATGTCAAATAACTATACATGTACACATACAGATGACAGTATAGTGTCAGAGGCAAAATTATTTTCTCATGAACAACAATAGTAAGAACCACACAACTTGTTTACGGCTTCAATTGCCAAATTTATCTCTTCTCACATTCTTCTTAACATAACTCGACCTTACACAACACATTAACAATAGGAACTGCCTCTAGTGAGCACCATGAACCGTGAGTTTTTCTTTCTCTCTCTTTCTTTTTTTTTAACATGAACAACAACAATAGTAACCACTCTCACTAAGTGTTCCTCCATCTGTCCTATCCTACACGTCTCCTGGTATAACGCAGCACTCTGTCCTTTCCTTGCACACGCACACACCAGTACCCACGGAAAAATTCGCACTCAAATTCTGTAAACTCGCTTATGTTCCGCCCGTACATAGCTACCCAATTTGCGCATCGTGCTATTACAGACCGTTTGCCACAAATGACTTTTCTGCCTCCTCGCATTCATACACCGCGAAAAAATCCTTGAGTCTCTCACTATGCTAATGAGGATACTCCCCCTCCGTCCCTATAAACTTAGGTATATCTTGTTCCCTATACGTTTTGCTCGTGCGCATGATGGTTCTCGCGTGCCCGCAGCACAACCTCCCATCACCCAGACTACTTTGCGGCCTATTTTCCAATACGTCAACACGCACTCTAATCTCTGCCAATCCTTCCTCACACTTCTTTATTTTCCCCTTCGCAACAGACAACAACATTCTCCACCATTATTGTACGGTCTTGTACTCACCGGGTTTCCTCCTCGTGCTCCTTCAATTTCTCGTACACATCCCTATATCCCGTGATTTGCATTTAATCTGTCTAGCGCTTGTTTTACTGCTATTTTGCTTTCCTCTAGGGTCTCCTTAACCTGCTTTACTCCTTCTCTGACTCTCTCGATTTCTCCCTCCCTTTGTTCGTGCAGGTCTCTAGTCACCCTACTCAGTTCTTCCCTAACCTCCGCGATCTCCTTCCTGCGCTCCCTACGTAACTTCACCGTTACCCCTTGTAACTCTTCCTTCCTTTCTTCTCACATTTCCCCCCTGACTCGTCTAGCTTCCTATTCATCCTTGCTTCTGCCCTCTCCTCTCTTTCTCTCATCTCAAATTTAAATTCTCTGACTTCGTTCGCTACCATTCTGGTCACCATTTCGGTTACCCCCTACAGCATTTTCGCCAGTAACCCCCAATCAAACTGAGTTGGTGTGCTGTTACCTCCTCTCTCATCCCCTTCTACTGACTCCTCCCCTGCTACGGACCCCCAGACTCTACATCTTCCTCCATCACCACGTGTTTACTCAGAGTTACGACTACATTATCCACGTGTCCAGCATTCTCACCCTCATCTCTGTGCAACATTTCTCCCGCGTTACTGAAATTACTTAAATTTTCCATCGACATTCCGACAACTCAAATTTACTGCCCACGTGCTCAAACTACTCCCCAGACTACTGTGCAACAAAGCCACGTGTACTTATTTAGCTCACACCAACCTTACTTACACAACTCGGAAGGAGTGGCATTATTACATATTCGGCCAGACAACTGCGCGTACACACTACCATTCAACATTTTACACACATTAACACTCACACACATCCTCTCGGGTACATGCACTAGTCTATAACTTTGTCGCCCGGATTCCCGGCATACCCTTCACCTTCTCACTCTCACTGCTGCTGGTTGCTGCTGGTCCGCATGGACGTGGTGCATCCCCCATGCTGCTTCCACGTGCTCGGCCTGGTTGAGCCCGTACTCTGTCCTCTACTGCCGTCGTCTCCGGTCACCGTCTCCTCTCGTTTTCCGGCGTGCTGTTGCTGACTGCCTCGTGGCGTTGCGCGCCATGCACATTTTTCTCCGCACGTGTTTAACAAGTTACAGTCTCCAGTTTACGCTCTCCTCTCCCTCAACGTTTATTCTCATCGAGGCCCCAAGCTCGGGCTCCATTTGATGTGGTGGCACTGCTCCCCTTCACACACATACTGCAGTTCGTTGCGCCCACGCCGACCACGTGCTCCCACAAACGCACCCTCGGTAATTCGCCCTTAGCCTTGAATGCTCTCGCCAGTCACACATTACACTCTAATTGTTAACAGAAATTGCTCGTATTTAACGTTCAGCCCACCGCTCGTAAATTAATAGGTTTAACACATAAGTTATTGTGGAAATTACGTCTCGCTTTAACTGAAAGTGTTCTGCTGTACGCCTGCCTTGGTCTACACCAACATTGAGGTGTTAAGTCCCGGCTCTGCAACTTAGGTACTACTCACATGTCTTTTCGTAATTCTAACACTCTGTGATCTCGACGCACTACACTCGGCAAGCCAGGTTCCCCAAGCACCGGGCGACATCTAACCTACACCCTTCCATTATAGCTAGAGCTCCACAAAGCATCTCGGGATCCAATTAGACCTATGCTGATGCCGAAAACTACATACAAACGTATTTCAAAGTTACGGAAGTTAAGATTATGGTTACGTCACGTTTATGCCAACACGAAGCTACAATTCCGCACAACAAACAAATTTGAAAAAATTAAATAGGGTGTGTAGGCCAAGTACCTTACATGTTACTGACAAATTTCCAAAGTCTTTTACTCCACAATAATATCTAGCTATTCATTAGTTCATTAATTGGGGATATGCTGTGTCATCAATCTGTTGCGGATCACCACCTGTTCAGAGTTCTGCTGCGCAGGGCACTATCAGCCCTACCACCCAGGATGAAGACCTAATGGGCTGGTGACTAAGTTGCATCTGACATATCTATGTACGTGCCTCCAAGCATCTGAACTCTGACTTGCCTGCCAGATAAATCTCATCCCAGAGGGAGGGAAGCTCAGTCAACTTGAAATTTTCAAAATCCAAAAGAGGCATAATATAAGAAAAAGTACCTTAGAAAAATTGCTCAAAATTAAATTCTATTTAAAATGAGTCCAAACACGATATAAAATCACATAAAATTGACACTTAAATTGACTACTTTCACCTTGCTTTAACAGTTAAAATTTAAATTTTGAATAAAGGTTTAATGTTAATTTCTCTTTCAGCATCCCCAATTAAAGTGTTGGATCCCACCGTATACATTCTTACACTTGATTATGTTAACATGATTAAATTGTATTAAAAAAAAAAAAAAACTGAATGACAAGAAATTAAGTGCACACCACAATGGGATAGACAGCATGTACTTTTTTTTTGTTCTGCTGTTGCTAACATTTAGCAATTGTTCTGCTGCTAATTTTTGATTACGCTATATTAGGACTACAGTATGCATTAAAAGCAGTAAGTTCCTTGAGAAGGTATAGCAACAAACAAACATGACTAACAACAAAATTCAGAGAATTTTTTTAATACCTGCTTTCACTATTTTTTACATTTTATAAATGGTAACTAAACATCACATGAGTACTTCAGACTCTAACAAATCGTGCAAAATTACAACAATATCACAACTATCCAGCAACAAGTATTCATACACTGTATAACACATTAACTTCTGCTTGGACAACACACACAACTTCTACTCTTACCAACCTAAAAGACATATGTACATCTGCTCGTCTATTAAACACATGCTTGTAGTCTACACCACATAACATACCAAGGGTGTGTAAAAAATATATTCCTATTTAAAGCTGAAGGCAATGCTAGCACACCGTCAGATCAGATACAAATACATACACAAAACAAGTGAAAATACACTGGTTAACTATGCAGTTATTTTCACAGCAGACTATGTATGTGTGTGCGAACACACAAGTGCTGGTGATGTAATCACCAGACCAGTTGCTGCAGTACCTTGCACCCATATTAAGATGCACATCCCACTCTGGAAGTGTAAATTTCAGAAACATATTTTAGTCTTATTTCATGTAATAAAAGGATTAAACAAAAACAACATAGAACTACAGTAAACAACAGATTATCCGTGCGACTTTCTGTATGTTTCACACTGTAAAAACGAAACAATTTAGTAAGACATTTTTTGGAATATAAGTGTTTCACTCATGCGCGCAAGAATGGATTAACGAGATCGCGCAAGAATGGATTAACAAAATTTCAACAAAATGTTTTTAAAATTTTTTACCGTGCGCCCCAGGCATACATTAATTTTGGTGAAAACATTGTGGGATACATTATTCAAAGGTAAATCCATTACTCATTATGGTATTATAGTAAATTAAATATAAATTCAGTTTTTTTTAACATTTTTATATTAACAGATGTGCTATTTTCGGGTTATCCGTGTTTCCCGATTATCCATGCATGGTGCAGCACCAATTAACACGGATAATTGGGAGTTCACTGTACTGAGTAAATATTATGATTCATAATTTTTATCTTCTTACACACCCTTAAATTACAGCACATTCTTATTTGAGCTTACCAGTATATACAAAGCTTTTTTAAATCCAGAAATACATTAGCACTAAAATAATTATAAGTATTTACTATTTTATAAATAACTCATATAGTACACTTACATCTTACTTGAATATTTATTTTTCCCTTATGGTAACATAGTATTTCTGCAAGGCCATTAAATATTTTATGCACAAATAAAAATCCATGCCAATAAAGATTATGATTAGTATTACCTGTACCAACAAAAAGAAAGGAACTAAATACCCTGTGACGAACTAACAATAGGTACTTCATAATACTTCAGTTGCAAGTCGCATACATCGTTGAGGACACACGTGGAGAAAATGCAACCAATAACAACCATGCATGGACATACGACACAAACTTGCAGTTCATTCTAACCTCACATTTATACACTTTCTAAATGCTTACAATGTCGAACCTGCGACTGTGCAGTATCTACGACAAACTATAGGCCGTTCACAATAAACTGGACACTTTTCAGATCATCTTGTCTAGAAAAATAATTTTAAAATATTATTATTTGTGACCTCGAATGTTAAGTTTTGAGTCAGACATAATCTATGCACATTGATTAATCAGTAGGCTGGCCTGTTTACATTAAAATGTGACAGAAACTATAAGAAATGGAAAAATAATAAGTAACTAAGGAATCAAAAGGGCTCACTTTATTCTGAACCTATTATACTTCACAGTGGCGCCGACTTTGGAGGGGCAAAGCAATTTTCGCCCACCCAAAATATATACAGGAGGGGCTTTGATAAGGTTGTCTGGGTTATTATGCCCTCCAATATTATATTGAAGTTGGCACCACTGCCCGTTGCCCCTCCCGTATAAATTTTGGTTGGGCAAAAATAGCTTTGTCTCCCCCCCCCCCCCCTTAAAACGACGCCACTGATACTCCGGATACCTTCTCGAAAAAACAGTGAAACCTCATCAGTAAAACGAAACATTTTAAATATCAACTTCCCATAGAACACAAAAATAATTATCTTTTTGAAGTACAATAGAGAATTTTATGTTAACTCTTTAACTGTGATATCCGACTACGTATAGTCAAATATACAAAATGTTGCTCAACTGGGACAAGCAATTTTTGTCAAACAGATAATTAAATGACTCGCAAACACCACGTACTGTACATAGTTTTTACGCTTGAAATTAATCAAAACTAAAAAATTTACGCTAAAAAGATTTGGAAATTTTTTTTTAAACAGTCTTGGTTGGCGTAGTTACAATTTTTTATCCCACAGTAAAAAAGGTAACTTGCAAGATTAGTAATAAAAGTAAACATGCATTTTGTAAGTTTGTTCTACAATGTAACAGAAAGTGCATTGGTGACGAATGTTGTTCTGGTGATAAGTGTGTCGTTATTCCCAGCATGCTCAGTCACAAAGCCAAACATTTAATTTTTTAAGTTTTTATTATAAATATTGAATACGTACGTTGACAAACCTATACTGTATACCATTCTTCAAGTGTACTGAAATTCCAACACAACCATTTTCGAAATGAACTCAGAACATGTTAACAGTAATAAACTGTTTTAATACATTGCTAGGAACTTGCAAAGACTATTCATGGGGGAAAAAAAAATCTGGGCCCCGATTAAATATTGCCACCTGCTATTCGTACCAATGCAACACAAGTGCAGAGCAATTAAACTGATTCTCTATGGCACAACATGAGTATGTAATTACATTGCAGCAACCAGATGCAACGTGGGTTCAAATTTTGCGTTGTACCCATAGAAAGCGATATTTATCGGCATCATTACTTTATTGTCAATAATAACACGTGTATAAGTAATCGAAAATATATTTCATTGTTGTCTCGCGTGCTTACTCTACAAGAGAAGAGCGATGAATTAACTAATGAATAAACAAATAAATAAAATAAAAAAAAAAAAAAAAAAAAAAAAAAAAAAAAAAAAAAAAAAAAAAAAAAAAAAAAAAAAAAAAAAAAAAAAAAAAAAAAAAAAAAAAAAAAAAAAAAAAAAAAAAAAAAAAAGAGGCGAAAAGTGTCACACACACAAATTAAAAAAATTTAAGCTTACTGCTGGCCTGGCACAGCTACTGTCTCACGTTATCTCTGGGACAAGCTGGAAGCGGCAGGTAAGTAACACAGAGAGAGAGAGAGAGAGAGAGAGAGAGAGGAGAGTGCGCACGTGCACGCATCCCAGGCACACACATGCACACACGTGCACGCAAGCATCAATTGACCTTGACAGGCTATAGATAGCTGCTGAGAAGGCAGTGACACACTAACAACTCTCCTCCATCCCCTCTGCCCATCACTCTCAGTATCAGCGGCTAGACGTTAAGAGCGCACATGTGCCAACACTACGTTGTAGAATGTGTTACTGACACTAGGAGTTGCAGCGGTAAACTGTTTACAGTATGTTCACGAATCACTTTGTTTTTCTGTTCAGTGTCAGCCTACCAATTTGGTTCTTTGTTTTATTGGTTTTGTCTCTCATAAGGATTCTTACTATCATGATTGAAATTCACAGTTGGAAGAAACGAAAACATTTTTTTTTTTTTTTAAATAAAAAATTGGTAGGTCCAAAGAATAATCATATTAAATTCACAATGAAACAAAAGGATTCCAAGGGACAATAGACAAGTTTGAATCAATAAGAACTTTTAACTACAGGAGCTTTATATTCATGAGGTTTCACTTTATCCAAATAATAAATTTATGTTAACTCTATTTCTCGTATCCTTTACCAACTGCAGCAAATATGACAAGTCTAATTCATACTAAATGAACGTCACACATCTATTTTACCAGACTGGACAGAGTGTGGAATGCTGCATGGTGGATCGTGAAACAAAATGACAAAAAGCAATTTGAACCATTTACGACTGGTAAATTAACAATTATCCAGTTTTCCACTCCAAGACTGGCTGATGTGAGGCAAGTTACAGCATCAGGCAAAGAGAGACCATTAGGGGCACGCACCAAACACTGCGCTGGGGCACAGGGCTGTCACTTGGAAGTGAGGAGCGCGGCCAGCTCGCGCACTACACCCCTATGTTCGTGCATGTAGGCACGTGTCTCCCACAACATGTTGACCAGCCTCTCGTCTCCGCGCTCGTCCATAGCCACGTTGATAGACATCTGCGGGCTGAAGCGGTAGTACGGGATGCCAATCATGGAGCACCAGGCACGGGCGCGGTCCACCACGGCACCGTCGCTGGCCGTCGCTTGGTCGACCAAGAGCAAGCCCAGAGACGAGATGCCTGCTGCCAGCCGCGCCGCACCCATGATTGAGTCCGGAAAGAACACGTCTATGTCTTTCAGCTGCGCATAAGTCCATCCACCACTGTCAACTTCACAGTGCTCCTGTCATACTCTAATTATAGATAAGTATGTACATAGGTAGTGTGGGATTATGAAGGTTCCTTGGAACCGGCGGTTCTTTAAGGGGGATTGATCCCAGTCAGATCGGTTTTACGGATATTCTTATAAATCAGGGAACAGACACATTGTTTTACTTTTTTCACGCAGACAAGGCATAGTTTATTGTTTCATTCACTTTTTGGAATCCATATGGCATTACTTCTGTCAGCGTTGCGGCCTCTGTAGTCACTCCCGTAAATAAAGCAATTTTTCCTATTCAGCTGTTTACCATTGCAAAATAATGAATTTATAATGGTTCCAGCAATTACAGAAAATCGATTAAGTTTGTATCTATGCCCTGCCATGACAAAAATTTTGGTACATCGACTGGAACAGAAGTTATCGAGAAGAAACGGATAAATCCAAGGTAGTAGGGATCAATACCCCTTAATACGTCGCGCCTTAAGCGTTAACCAAAATCTCTCCGCTAAAATTACTTGTCTCCATTACGTTGTTAGTTACTGTCTTTCTCTCAGTACTTATCCACCATCTCCTTTATCTTCCTCTTTCCTTACGGCCTCAGTCAGTCGCCTACTGAATTTGCTACTACCCTACCTCCATCCCAAGTCTTTCATGTCACACTGTCAGGCCCAGAAGCAGAAAGCCCTCTGTAAGGCATATGCCATAGCTGTGGAGGTTGCTGAGCTTGGGACCCCAGGGCGTACATGGCGTTCTGCCCTTCTGGACGACATCTCTACTGAGCGCCCCGACTCAACGTGACCAGGCCTACTGGCAGCCTGTTGCAGGTTGTCTTCTCCTACTTTGCCCTCCTCTGGGCCGCTATCAGGTCAACAATCCTTGCGCCTCTGGACTGGTGCCCCTGCAGCACCAACCAGGAGACAGTGACATCTTAAGGAAGAACAGAGGAACCCGTCCCCTCTGAGTTCCTCAAGTAAATCTCTGTCATGGGTGGCCCATGCCCTCCAGGTGCATCCTAGTGACAAATGGGTGCAACCTTCTTCACATCAACCCTACCGAACCACGTGAAGGGCTTGTCGGGTTGTATTATAACGTACACAACATAGACGTTATGGTGACTTGTTTCCTTCCTCTTACCAACTGTTTTGCAACAAAAAAATAAAAAATTCCCACAGAAAACTCAAATATACTAAGTAAACAGCGATACAATTCTGCAAAGGAAATTGTGTTAGTAAGTGATTAAAATACATTTGCAATAATGCAGCAAAAATTTACTGCAACTTTAAAACAATCCAATCGACACTGAACTCAGCAATTACGTTCCCACAAACATTTTCTCACCAATTAAACAATTTTTTACTGGTCCCGCCATTTGCCCTATCTTTACAATACATTGCATTCCTGCTACTTACACTGTAAAATCAATAGTATTCCCGTGACACAGTTTCATGTCGTGTTGTTTTCGAATAAAGTGTTTGTTTTTACGTGCTACCAACTGCAACTATTGTAAAAATATTCCTTTTTGATGCTAACAATTGATTCCTTGAACACAGTTTTGTACCGTTACACATATGGTGTGCACAGCACACCATCTTAGTTTCCATTTTGCTCAACGATACACTGTATGGACTGGGTATCTAGATGCTCATTCTGCCGTCAGGTCACGTAGGGACAAAATATGAAGGCAATATGCATGAATGCTAAAGACATCAATTGCAATGTGTTCCAGTAGCACTGAGAAACTTTGGTCCTAAAACCAAAGAAATACTAGGAATGTGTGGGAAAGTAGTCGCTACAGGAGTAGTGACTGCCCAACTGACATCTGCTTCTCATGGACACAAAAAAAATTGTTTGAGTTTAAAACAGATGATCTATCATTTAGATTCTTCAAGGATCTTAGTATTTTAATTAATGTGCAATTGTGTCCACAAATACCGGTATAACTATGGACTTATGAAAGCAATTAATATATGTCATGTTTTTTTAAAAAACTTGATGATCATTCATACAGTGCTGAAGGGATTAAAGACGTGCAGGTTCTTCTGAAGTTTATGTAGTTAAATATTTTCAATTTCCAAACAAAATATCAATAATTATTGTGTATTGTACTTTATATAAATGGTAACCTGAAGTGTGCAAATTACATTGACTTTAACACAAGAAAGTATTTTACCTTGTCAAATGTAAGTTGCGTGTATGTGTGTATCTGTACGTGTGCATGTGTGTGTGTGTTCAATGTGTGTGTATATAATTATGTATCTTTCAAATTTGTTAAGTGTATTCAAATTTTGCTCGTTTAACTAGAGCTGACTCAATATCTGATTTTTTGCCTGTGCTAATAGTCTACTATATAAATATTTTCTGCCGATATTCCGACACCTGCTGCCCGGAGAAAAGAAATAAGACTCCTCAGCTCTAGGTGCCGGCCAGCTAGTCCAGCACATTGTCCGCTGGGACTAGCACTTGAAGCACTCAGCAATCAAGGCCAAGACAGGTCAACGTGTCATTGCACTTCCTTGGCACTTGGGCACACAGAAGGCAAATCGTAGCCTATGTTATTAGCTTATGAATCTCTATTATGTTTATATACAAGTAATAAAAGCATCAAAAATGTTTCAACTACGGTAAATATATTTGTTTCTGATAAAGAAAATAATTACAGTATTTATGACCGGGAATTGATCTACTGATGATAGCAACCTAATGACACAACTTGGGTCGAATGAAATGTCATTACATCAAGGAACATTACAACAGAGGTATACTGTAAAACAATCATCTCTGCAGTGCTGTATTTACCTTTAAGTCACACTACTGTACAACTTTAACAGTAACATTTAAACTCACTTTTGCGACTGGGACGACTCCAGTGCCGAAGGACACGACTACAGACACAGGGCGCACCTCCTTGCTACGGCCCACACTCTGTAGAGCCAGATTGTACTCGTGGATCTCAGTCATAGCATCCAGCGTGGGGTTGTTAGAGGCCAGGCCTCCGTCCAAGAACCTCCCAAATGCCCTGCAAGTGTCCACAAAATAAGACAATTGATCCTTCAGGTATAACACTTTGGGTACTTGCATAAAGTATACAGTACTGCTACAATTACTATATATACTCGTACATCTTACGCCTTCACATATCTTATGCACCCTATATTTTCATGCCTGAATTTGTACAACAATATCTTTCAGTGTATCTCACACGTTACATGTTTTTGTTGCCACAAGGGACTGCGAAGATGAGCTGTATTGGCATTTGTTTGCTGCTACGGAATCTGAGAAGGTGAAGAAGCACATAGACGACGTGGGCTAAGGGGGGAGGAAGGAAGAGTTAGCTGTCAACACAGAAAAATTTAAGAGGGAAATGAAGGGGGAAAGAAAACAAACTGGTCAAAAAATAAAAGGGAGAGGGGGGGAGGTTGGAAGAGACCCATTGGGGTGTGGCATGTCATGTCCATCTCCGCAGACATCTGTGTGTACGCATGCCAGTGCAGCACGCACATGAATACAAACACATACTGCCGCTGCTTGTCTGCTGCTTCCAGCTTGAAAAGGAAATAACGTGATAAGAGTCGCACAGCAAGTGATGATATATTTCATGAATAAACATATGGCACTCACTTCATTTCATGTAACATGACACAGCATCCATATTCCTGACGAAAATATACTGCCAATAACATAGTTACAGACATTTCCTCGCGCAATGAGAAAATGTCTTGCTTATCTTATGCACTACCTGTTTTAAAACCTAAAAATCATAGCAAAAAGTGAGTATATTACGCAAATAAATACAGCAAAACTCTGTACAGAAGTTCCCACTTAAAAAGTTTTCCCTTCTAATAAGTCTGAATTACATTTACCACTTCCATTACTACAATAGTAAGTTTACCCTTTTAAGAAGTTTTTCCCTGTTAGTAAGTTCAAATATTTCAGTCCCTTCAGAAACTTCTTAAATGTGGTAGCCAAGTTTCTTCAGTCACGTGAACAGATTCATTCAATCACCGCATGTTAGCCAGTTTACAATACCTGACAGCAACTATGGGTCGTTCAGGATAAAGCAAGCACTAAAGATTTAACCTATGAAAAAATATACTACTAGCTGTTACTGCGTATAATTTAACATTAACAACAGTTACCGTACTTGTATGGACGGCAACAAATTTCTGAATGCAGTCCTGTGTATTTTCCTATTTAAATGAAGAATACCTAAATAAACATATTTATATCTTATATAATGAATAATTTTTTAACATGCTACATAGGTACCTACCGAATGCACAATTAAGCTTACACCAAATGACGTGTCCAGACAGGTTATACATTTTTCTTTGTTACCCTTATGAACAGAAAGATACGAATTGGCTGAAAATATATATTTAGCAGGTCTTTCTTGAGTGCTCACTTTTATTCTGAACTGCCTATAACCAGGTTCTCTTTGATAAAATTTCATTCCACGTAGTTTAACCTCACGACTTTTGGTAAACACTTTTAGTCTGTAAGAAACTACATTTTTACACTTCTTAAGACTAGATGTACAATAAATTGAACATATATTTTTTTAATTTTTATATATTCACCACTTTGAGCTATGTGTGTATGTAAAGAAAACACTTTTGGTATAAAGAAATCACTTTGTGCTGGACTGCCAACAAGAATGTTAAAAATTAGGGTTCTTATGCAAGACATACAAAAATGTTAAAAACCAAATTCACTTTTTGACAAATTGCATTTATGGAGGAAACACATACAGACAATTTTGGGCGCTTAATATCCAGGTCATGAGCTGCGGCAGAAATCAAGAGACCTGCAGGACAACCTGCTGGTCAATGGCCACCTCTGTCACATTTCTCATTATGCACAATCCACAAACAGAAACAAGCTGCCATGACAGGAAAAAAAAATGGAATGATAGGGAAGAAAAAAGGTGAGCAAGATCGTTTAACACTGAGAGCAGCGAAAAAATTCAAGCACTGGCGAAACTAAAGAAACATGAAAAACCCATGGATCCACCAAAGAAAGAAGTACGGAAAATAAGAAAAGGGAAGGAAAATCACGTGGAGTCAGTTTGGAAAATTGGGGGTCGCTGCGACTGAGTGATCAAACCACTTGCCTCCCTGGATATCCACATGTGGGAATCATGCGGGATGGTGCCGCTGGTCGGCGGGTTATCTTGGGGATCTTCAGTTTCCTCTGCCCTTCTCATTCCAGTGCTTCTACAATGTAGATTCATATTTCATGTCATTCTCTAGGTCAAGTGGATGCTTACAGTCAAAGTCTGCTCTTCGGGGTGAGATACCGAGTCCCCGGGTGCCCTCCCCATACGATTACTATGTGGGAAACCATAGCAAACCAAAACCAGGATGGCTATATTAGGACTGGAACTCAACAGTGTATGGCTAACCTGAAGTAGGAGGGGGCTGCACCAGTGGCACGAGCGGCAGACCACACCAGCTGCTCATGTGGCTCAGGCGGAGGTTCCAGCACACTGCCATCCACGTCCTGGGGCGGCAACTGCTCACCAAGCAGCCGGCTGGGGGACTCGTAGTTACGGAACAGGTGGAGCTGCACTGGCTTGCGGTCTGCCAGCACGCTCGTGATCATCAGCCTGCAAGCATCACACACACACACACACATATTCCTGTATTGCAGCACGCTTTCTTAACAGACCATCTTACTATCTTTGTATGTTAGCAGACAATACTGAAGAGGAATATGCATTTCCATGAAATTCGTAGCAAAAAACTACACTACTACAACCCGCATCTAATACCATTCACAGAACTATGTAAGTTTTTTTTTTTCATATATAGCTGGTACACATGATGTACAAGGTCTTAACCAAAATGAAATTACCTGATTTAAGTACAGTGTAATCTAATAAAAACTGACTAATTAGGACAAAATATTGTCAACTTTATTTAAAGTTTGGTTTATAAAAAGGTCTTATATGGATGTAATACAACTGTGGATACATCAATGAAAGTACGATATAATACAGTAGAATCTCGATCAAACTACATTCTACAGTTCCTGAGAATTGCATCATTAGATCACTGATATCGTTAGATCCGAGCAACCAGTTTTGATCTCTGAAAACTAAAAAACTCTTATTTTTATCTAAAGTGTGAATTTTGATATGTATGTGTTCAACAGCACTGATATGAAAACAAATGAGTTTCCACAGGAAAAGTTTATCTAGTATAATAGACAGACATTTTCTGAACAAAGTGATTCCCTGTACGAAAACATTTACTATCTCCTAGTTCTCCAAAACTTTTAAAACATTAGTGAAGCTATGTTTTATCACGCGGATGTATCCATAAAAATAAAATATGTAAAACGTAATTTCAGAGACGCATGTGCGCATGCACACACACTTTAGCCGCATCATCTTAAGCATTCATAGGCACTCAAATCAATTGATTAGCCTGATTGAAACATTGCCCAGGCCTGAGCTAGCCCAGCATCCCAGACTATTGCAGCACAACAACGAGGTTGGGCAGGAACCGAAAGAAAACGACTGCTGAAGCAATTGTTCTAGGTGAGTGAGAGAACCAATTTACCGTGATAAGTAAGAAAACCGTCCTCTCCACTATTGTGAGCCGTCCTGGAGCACCACTCCCCCGGGCACATGGTCATAGTCAATATCTACAGGACCCTTTATCTCATG
Source organism: Medauroidea extradentata (assembly GCA_003012365.1). Taxonomy (NCBI): domain Eukaryota; kingdom Metazoa; phylum Arthropoda; class Insecta; order Phasmatodea; family Phasmatidae; genus Medauroidea; species Medauroidea extradentata. The sequence goes on along the minus strand of PNEQ01127684.1, from coordinate 19,604 downwards.
CCAGCTTAACCTTAACTTTTCCTTGAGAAGTATCAGAACCCAGTTTAAGTAAAACTTGACAATTTTTCTTTCCTGGCGACCAACAACACGGGGCAGAAGAGCTCAAGAATCCCCATCCAGATGGAGCCAATCTTGCAGAGAACCACCCCTGAGCCAGGAAGTACCACACCTAGTTGGAAGTCATCTTGACAAAACTTTGTGGTGTCCAGAAACCTGCAAAATGAGTAACTGAAGAGACAGACGACATCCCAGTGCCTCCATTCACGCTGAACACCTGCACCAGACATGGAAGACACATAATTGGTTGTGCCCTTTGCAGACAAGAGTACCACTACATCTGCCTAGGATGGCCCAACACCTCCAATAACATAGGACACGAGTATAGGTCAATTGGAATAAAATAAGCACTTTTGAAACCTTAGTTAATTTTTTCCTTTCAGTTAAAATACATATATTTTCCTGCCAACTTTTAACAGAAACAAAAATGTCTACATAACAATCAAAGTGTATAGATTGTACCACAGTTAACAGTTAACGTATAGGGTTACAATAAGCAATACATTTTAGTTATTATTTTAGACATGAGTTTTCGAAACTGCTCACTTTATCGTGAACCATGTATACCGTTGTAAAGGCAGTTTCAGTGCACCCAACCACGATGCCTTGGAACAGGCAACTACCAAGTGCAGTGCATAACATGTCTCGCAACTTCCAGGGCCTCCAGTTTCGATGCCATCTGTACCATTACAGGTGAAGAAACCAGACAAGACGTACACACCAGCCGATCAAGTCCACCGCCACAGCCAGAGTATCCCGAGCACCACCTCCTGCATAACTAATTTTATTCAGTTTCAAGCAATGTTGTTTCACAACTAATGCTGTTTATTTTTCTTAACAAGATATAGAATGCAGTGCTGTAAGTTTTACAGTCAGATGGAATTTTCTCAAGCCACTACGCTTGTGTAAACCTGGCTTTGTGCTACAACTGAGCAGTGCGTGTGTCTCTCTTTCCTACTCTACCCAGCGGACTAGCCAAAGCTGTAGAAAGAATTGGGAACTTCCTGTTTATCAGTGCCTTTTCTGTGCTTTGTGGAGAGCAGCTCTGCGCAAGCATGCGATAATGCCGGCACGTCGTGAAAGATGGCTATTCACATTGCATATGCGCTGTTACCATTACAAATTGTAAGCAAAGTACAGTAAAACCTCTTTATAACGAGCACTTGTCTATAACGACTCGTTTTTGGGAAACCGTGAATTTTAATTTTTTTTATTTCAAATTTCAAGGAAATCGGCAAAAAAATAGGTGTTTGTGTGCCGTGTCACGTTTCTATTGGCAAGAATTGTACTGTACGCAGCAAGCAGTAACTCATCCTTCCTCTCTCCAGCCGTAACTGTATTTTATCTTCCTCACGTGAATACCCGGCGCGCTCGGCATTCTTCACCTTTGTTCACAAGCCAGTGTTCTCTCGTTCGCTGTTAGATACGCAACACGCTCTCTGTTTGCTCTATTATAACAACTTTATTGCGCGACTTTTGGATTTCTCTTGGTTTTTTACGATTTATGACGACTTATTACGCTTATTTTCACGATTTCAATTTGTAATTTACTTGGTTTGAGTTTGTGAACAAATATTGACGACCCATGCAGTTCTTTTGGATTTCGATTTGGTTACGAATATTAAGTTTTATTTTGTAACCAATTGTTGATGACCCATACATTTTTTTAAAACTTCATACGGACTTTCGATACTTCCATAATGAGTGGAAAGCGAGTCAGCTTGTCGCTTCTGAAGAAGTATGAAATAATCAAGGAAGTGGAATCGACACAGAAGCCGAAGTCAGAGAAAGTGCGGGAGTTCGGCATCCCGAAAGCAACATTGTTTACTATCATAAAAATGATGGACGAGATCGTAAATGCAATGCAGAAGGAAGGACGCAACGCAAACATAAAAAACTAAGGCATATTATGCACGCCAAATTGGAGGAAGCTGTGCTGGAATGGTTCGGCCAACTTAGAGCACAAAACTTGCCTGTAAGCGGAGGACTTTTTTAAAAAATAGGAAACAGTTGTTCGGCCCTTTAATGTATCAGACTTTCTTTAATTGTGTGTTTTTTTTGTGTCCCGTCAACGAATGCAGTGATAATAGTAAACAAATTGACGCATCGCCATAGCGTCACAAAGAAGAAACCATGTTAATGTTCGTCCCGTGATTTTTAACACCTATCTATTATAACCTAAGAGTACTAGTTTTCTCCCACACCACTGCCGATAGCCGTGTTGCAGTTTATTTTTATCCCAGTGTTATATGTGCCATGTAAGATCACAGGTCACCGTCATTATTTGTAAAACATTTTTTACTTACGTCCCAGTGTTATCCAATGTTATTTTCCATGTATAATTGCCGCCCACAAACTTTGTTACTAATGTTTATTTACAAACACGGCCGAGTGCTTCACCAGTGTTACCAATCCCGTGCACAAGACTCTGTTAAGTGCAGTAATAAATAATAACGGGAAATATGCACGTAAATACGTATTGTATTTGTTGTTTATTACTTTAAATGTGTCTAAAAGTGATATAAATACTTGTTTGTATTAATCTTAGTGTTTAACGGCAACACGAGCGTAATTTATGTCAGGCGAGATATTTGTTTACCCAGTTGAGTATTTTTGTGCCCCGAGTGAGTATTTTCAGTGTGCTGGGGGGCGCTACTGCAGCAGCAGACTGCCTCGAGCGGCCATTTTGCTAACGGTACTTCTGCCCTTCTGGCGAGTATAAAAGACGGGCGTTTTGCCCCAGATAGTCAGTCGTCAGCGGCTCGGCCATCGGGCCGGGTCGGCCTGGCCAATACCGACTAGAATACAGGCCGGCGCACACTGCTGTGACGTCATCACTAGTAGGCCATCCTCCCTCCGCAGGCACGCTTCCAGACCGGAGTCTGGTAGCGTGTGTCTCCCCATCATTGCGTTTATTGTGTACAGTTACTCTTGTGAATCTGCAGCTACATTAACAAAGGCTGAGACGTGCTATTTAACCACAAAATCAAATTTATTTGTTAGTAAAAGCGTTACTTCAAAATGTTTTTGTTTCATATATTTGAATTCTAAGGATTTTTACTACCACGACGTTACAAAAGGAAACCTTGACACATCAATAACTGAAGTAGAAACAATAAAAAGTAAAATGAAATTTAATGCAACCTGAATTGAATGAAAACAAATATTGTGGTAGCATATGTTGAAATACATACAACAAATAATCACTATTAAAACGCCTAAAAGGAAAACGATACACCATCATGCAGGCTAGTTAGTTTCCTTAAAACAATATTTGACAGAATTTTAGGCCTTATTATCGTTTACCTGCAACTTTCAGTATCATAACAAGTCCATAAATTAACTGCAATGATTACACAGCCAACATCAGCATCACCTTCTGAAATTTTACTGTATTATTTAATATGCTTTAACACAACCAAAAATGTAATGCATTTAATGAAATATATTAGATATATTTGAAGGTAAAAAATCTTATAGTAGCCTAAGTAATGGTTTACTACACTTCTCTGTACGGTAATTAAACAAAATTAAATTCGCACATTCCCTAATCGTTCAAGCAATATACAAATAGGTTTCGATAGTGACATAGCCTATATGTAAAGTAAACAGAAAGTTTAGGACATAAAATGTGATGTCTGCACGCAATGGTTTTTAAACAGACTCTAAAATTTTTAACTCTTTTAATTTTTGATTAAATCAAAATACGAACACACAAAATTGAAAAATAGTACATTTATGACACCCGCCAATTATTAACCCAGAAACCTGCAAAGGCTTGTATTTTTTATTTATTGTGAGTTGGCCTTTATGTCATAAAGATTCTTTGTCAAAATATTTTAGCACGGCTCCCTAATACAGTGATTAAATATGTGATATAAATATTTTCATTTTCAATTATAACAATTTCATAACATGACAGCCTGAAAAAAATTAAAAGAAAACTACATATAACTGTCATGTACAGAAATGTGTTTGCATTGCTTTTTAAAATTTTACTTAGCAGTAGCCTATTTCCAAAATGATACACAGAAAAAATAAATAAATAAATAAATAAATATATATATATTACTTTATTTGACACTTAACATTTTGCTGAGCGTATTATTAGCTTTAACGAAGCAATTAATTTCAAGGAATTCATCAGCTTTGAAGATGACAGGATGCAAGTATTATTTACGTAATTAATACGTTCAATAATACATATCCTTACAACAGCCAAATTGAAAATATGTTTTTGATTAGGTAGGTTAGGATAAGCTAGTATGTAACATAATTACTGAATATCAGTTCAGCGGTATTATTGATTAACTGTAGCATTCAAACGAACGTCTTTATGAACTCAATTAATGGTTATTCTTAATCATGATTTTATTTACATTACTATGAGTTACTGCATTTTCGTAGTAAATTTCAGCACATTTTCACATAGCCACTCTAACCAACAAGTAAAACAATGTCGGTACCGATAGCGTTGTCTGTAATTACGGCAAACAATAGTAAGGAACAATTTCCCGCTCTTTCAAAAGCTTGTTTCTTGCAAACCGTTTTTACATACAATTTTCATGAATTCATTATATGTAATTTCAAGTAAAACTGTAGAAATGTCATACTTTATTTTAAAAATTCATCTGAGTTTTTTACAACGAGAAAATTGTCTCGATACAATATTATTAGCACAATATTTTACTGAACTTTTTTTCCTTCTTGTGAATTCTACAAGCCTAGGAAAAAATTCATGTAAAATTTACACAAGTATTACTCCAAAATAAATTGCAATATTTTATTGCCCAAATTGGCTAGTCAAAAAAAAATCACTTCTTCATGAGTAACTCTAGTTTGTAAAATAACTGTGCACGTAAAATGATGTCTTATGTTCTTTTAAAAGTCATATCGGGGCCAAATATGACATAATGAAACAGTAATGTATATCTTGCCCAGATCTGGGCAATCACAGATATTTTTAATATATAATATATACATATATATATATATGTATAATGTGTGTGTAATTGTATTTATAGCCACGTTAAGCGACTGACCATTTATACACACCATAGCTGCTATGCACCTTGTGTTTTCAATCTATCTTTTGCCGTCATGTTTGAATGGAGCAAATTTGTCGAAACATAGTGCTCAAAATCTGTTGATTTGGGGATACGTCATATTTGGGTTTCCTCTTTTTATGGTTTTTGTAGTAAGTTGTGAAGAGTCAGCAGATATGTTTATGTTTAGACACGACATATTTTGTCCTGAATCCGAATTCAACATTAGCGGATGCTGGATTTTTACATGCTTGAGCAGGCTAAATGTAGATTTTGACAAACCTCGTGATAAACGGTGTCTACAATAGTTACAATACGCAAATTCACTATCTGTATAATCAACTGAAAAGTGCTCCCAAATAGACGGCATTATTGAAACTGAATACCAAATTCAAAAATTCTGCTACCTGTCTACAGCTACCAACAATAGTAATTTCTGTTTCTGGCGCAACTAATTTTTCAGAGGAAATTTTGTTCAAAAACCCGTATTTAACTACGAAAATTTCCATGTTCTAAGCAGTACATTAATATAATTTATGAATGTTATCCGGTTCTTGGATTACTCTCCGTTAATTTTTACCAGAGCTTTAGAGTAAACAAACCAAATTATAAACAAACGTGTTCACTGGCAGCCGACTGCTGTGCACTGTGATCTTGCATAAGAAATATATACTATTTACAGATGTTGCACACAATATATTACACTGTATGTTTATTACTTAAATACGGTTATCGACGACACGTCCGTACAGTTGACTCACGATTTGTTTAGCGACTGATGTACTGTTAAATGTACTAGTTTCTCGGTTCACTTGTCATAGTTGAGAGATGTCCAATACTCTTATAATTGTTCATGAAAACGCCAGAAGTTAAGTAAAGTAATAATTACCACTGTAAAAATAAGTCTGAGATATCACAAACAAATTTCATTTTGTTATAGTATTTTTAGACATTTGAGTAACACGTCAATCTTATGGCTACTACTGCGAATAAATGGTTTTTCCGTACATACATTTTCCGGTTCGATTCGTCCGCACCTAAATTCCTTGATCTATTTCGATCCGCCCCCCTCGTCGATAATGTTTACATGGTAAATAGACTTACAGATTAGCTTATATGACGTCATATATCGTGGACAGTGAAATTGTGCTCCATGAATTTCAAAATATGGATATAAACTTTGTCTGCGTTATTAAACAATCCGCGGTGATGTTTACAAGGTATGAATAAAATTTAACATATTTTTGTAATAACGTATGAATATGTGATGTGAATTATCGATAGATTGTTTGGTGATTGACCAAATGAAAAAGAAGTTCAAAATAATCCACGAGGACTTTACAGTAGGTTTTATTACGCGTTTTGTTGACTTTTATTTTGTGCATGCAGTATCAAATGTTCGTTGCGTCAGTACCAAAATATTTTAATACGATCATTACTCATACTCATGGCTTGATATTGTAGTTGCATTTTGAAATATACTGCAAATGTACACGAAGGCTCTATTTTTTAAAAGTTTTTCATAAGTTTCGCTTTCGTATGTCGATAACCTGTACAACATTTTCACGCAATAATTTTTCTATGTATTACGTATTTTATCTATTTTTTTTTATTATACTACCTGTAAACAGTTTTGTGGGTTGGAAATAGTATGTCGGCACGCTGCACAAATTGAGCCAATTAGAAGGTTGCGAGGTGCAATGATATAATATTATTTATTTACTTCAGAATTAAGGTTAGAGTGAACGGAGAACAGTAACAATTCGTAACAATTCAGCATGAACAACGGTGGGATTTTGCTACTAATGTCAGCGATAGGCTTATATCGTTGTTATGTATTATGCAAGGGTTTCATTTTTCAGTTCGTTTCGTACAGTTACTAGTTAGCATTGGCACTTGTTATTATTTGATGCTGTTCATAAACACAGCGGGTTACGTTAACTGTTCGATTTATTCATGTAGGCCTATTTATTAAATTGGTTTTGGAATTATGAATATCGCAAATGTAACCTACGTATAGTGAAAATTCATCGTCAAGTACGCAGGCCTACAGTTATCCTTATACTTGCAAGGTTAATATAAATTTGATATAGAATTTGCGGTGCCTGTGCTGTGTAGTGATTTTACGAATATGAATATTAAGAACTGAACACTTCTTAGTAAATCGAAACCGGAACAAGTTCATGATCAAATATCCGGCACATCTGATACTCGAATGTTCGAACCGACCCATTACTTATATGTGTAAGGTTCCTCACCTGACTAGCCTATGTATATATTCTTACTTTTTTTTTTGTTTTGTATTTCATTTAAGCATAACTACTGAAGTTTAAGTCTGAATAGTTGGTAACATTGTTATAAAAAGGTTTATTATAATTAAGGGTAAAATTGAAGATGTTAATGAGTTTTATTCAGTAACTGTATTTTTTTCTCTTATTCACATTTTTGATAAATGCCCTATTTCAAATTGTATATTCCTGTTGGGAATTTTGGTAATGTGAAAGTTGGCCGCAAGGGGGTGCGGGAACACGAGGCTGGGGTGGTGAGCTGATTTTGTTCTTCATTGGCAAGATGGCGTAGCGAGTGGATGTATTTTTGATGGTGTGCACGGGCGGCAGATAAAAGGTCAAGATCGGTGTACGAAAGTGGAGTGTGTAGTTTTTTTCTTCCGTAATTTGTGAGAAGCAGGGAGTTTTTTTTATTAACTCTCATAATAGATCGCCGTCCGCGCGTTTATACTTTTATTTAGCGTTGCAGTCGCTACCCACGTGGTCCTGTTACCGAGCATTGCACTTGAAAGGCAAACAAGTATTGTGTTTATAGGACTTGTAACATCACACCACAATAAATAGAAAAAAATATCAATCTCAATATTTTTTTTATTGTCTACGTTTGTGAAATAGTAAATGTCCCGAGTCGAGCAAGAACAGGTTAAGTTGGTGCAGGCGCGGACCCACGAACAAACAATATCACTGCGAACCCTGAGAAGAGAGTTAGTTGTGGCACTGGAATGTAAGAAGCTTGACCCCTTACATATGTATATGTGTGTGTGCGCGTGTGTGTGTGTGTGTGTGTGTGTGTGTGTATATATATATATATATATATGGTGTGTGTGTGTGGGTGTGTGTGCATTGTAAACTTACTATTGACTGGCTTGGAAATCTTCTCTTGATGTAGCCAAAGTCCATTTTCTTCTTTGCTCTTCGCCTTTCGTAAATTTAAAAACATGCACCTTGAGGCCGCTGTTACAACTACCCCTAAAACACTGTTAACACGAAAAAGGGCACTGTATCCCACTAACACTACTAATTCTTACACTAACATAAAACTCACAGCGTAAGACTCGTCTACACGAGAAGAAATACGTTTATCAACTGCCCTGTTACACAGAGCAGAGAGCAGGTCAGAACCGCTTGTCGAAGGGATGACCCACCCTCGCCTTTCTCTGGGACGGCCTATTGTCCGTGACGTCACGCCCTTCAGGCTCACCAGTGCTCTGGCCTTCTCGTCTAGTTGGTGTTGGCCTGGCACTCCTTCCCTTCCTTCCTTATGGGTTGTGGCGGTAGCCTGCCACCTAAGCCCTCCTACCCTATTACCTCAACTCACCACCTAAGCCCTCGCTCCCTCCTTATGGGTTGTGGCGGTAGCCTGCCACCTAAGCCCTCCTACCCAATCTCATCACCCTTTACCGCTCCTACGTTTGCCAGGTCGGCTCGGTTTGATCGCTAAGCCAGCTTGACCGCTGTACAGCCTTGCTCAAGCATGGAGACCTAACTTCATGCTACGGTCTCTTGTCTCCATGCCCTGAAGCGCTAAAAGTAAAGTGTTGTTGCGCACTTACAGTACGGAACCTGTCATTCAGTAATTTCAGAACGGCCATAGATGTGTTGTAGCCTTCTCAGGGATCAAGAGTGATCGCCTATTAAGTTTGTTACGTTGTCAGTTTTCGGCCGCCGAGCCATATCATTCAGAGAGGCCAAAGAGATGTTGTAACTTCTCAGGGATCAAGAGTGATCACCTCAGGCCACGAGTAAGGCCTAACTTTCGCCCCAGTATTGTCATGGCCCGATGTGCCTTTTTAAGTGTTGGTATCCAGTAATCCTTGTTGCATGGCCCGAAGTGCCCTAACGAATTAGTTGTACTCTCCAGCATACGCCTTGCTGTCATCTTGTTGTTGTTGTATCTTTGTAATGATGATGTGAACCTTGTCGCATCTACCTGTACCCGATTGTGTATGACCTAAGTCTAATTGTAACCCCATGAAACAAATGTTGAAGGTGATGTAAACCCATGTCTGTATCAAGTGTATCAACCTGTTCAATACTTGAATACAACCTATGAAACTCAATTGACCTTTCGTCTCCTTTCATCTAGCTACCTTGTGTATCAACCTATGACAACCAGTATAAGGCGAGTGACAGAAGCCTTCCCTTTATTTATGTTAAAGATTGACTCCCTGTGCTTGCACTGGAGTTCTTCCTCAATGGTTCACTCAGCAGTCACTCGTTGAGTCAAGGTTAACTCTAGTACAGTTCACTCTAGAAGAGCCACTACCTTATCATGCTCTCACCAACAAAACCTTCTAGAGATATGCATTGCCTCCTACCTAGTAATCATAACCAATACAAACGCAACACAGTGGAGGCAGGACAAAATGATCTGCCTAATTTATCACGTTTGTTGGATATTATATCTGGTAATTTTCTTACTAGTGTACTTGTAGTTTTTTTATAATTTTTTTTCCTTGTGTACTCTTTAATAAATTTAAACGTTTGCTCGTACAACCACTACAACTATGCTGTTAACTAATTAATAGTACACTTTTAGTAGAGTGGTGGCCATATTGCTACATTTTCTTTGTCATGAACGAAATATTTTACGCATTGACACGTAAGTTTAATATTTTAACTGAGCGATAACGTTACGTCACAGTGCACGCCCGTTATTATCTTTGTCGGTCTCAAGGCAGAGCAGGCTGTAGCTGACGCGCTGAAGAGGACAGCTGCTGTGGCTGTGGTATTGATCGGTGCATGCGCGCACAGCCATCTCCGGTACTCACCTCCTCCCCGCCCCCCCAACACACATCATGGTCTATCCTCCCGGCTGGCTGATAAGCAAGCGGCGACACGGCACGTAACCTCACAGCGCGTGACTTTCTAAGCGTTCATGGTGTAAAAGAAAAGCTCCGAGAGTAGAATACACTATCGCCTTTTCTTTAAAAGACGCCTGGTCATAAATTTTGTTTATAGCCAAGTTTAAATGTAAGATTTATTATTCCTTAAGATGACTGAAGATGGTCTTAATGCGAAAACTGCCTATTTTGACATGTAAAGGTTCCAAATAGTTCCGAAATCTTATAACGACCACCTCTCTATAACGACCCTAATCTCGGGAACCGTGAGGGGTCGTTATAAAGAGGTTTTACTGTAATTTTCAGTGTCAGACACGTAGATGTCGTAGAATAACTTCATTATTATTGTGATTTATTTGTGTGCACATGTGAGTGAAGTGATTCAGATTATATAAAATTATATATTGTAGAATCTGTCATTAGTTTTGCACACAATGGATATATTACCAACTCTCTATTAAGGAATTATTTTGGTGAGCAAATTTTGTGGAATTATACTCAATGCTGGAATACAGGAGCATGGCTTTATAAACAGCTGCTGTGTATAGTTCTCAAGAACGAAATTATGGCCAAGCGGTATACATAAAAACTTTTCATGCCTGACATAATTCCCTGCTAAATGTGGCTCTTGAAAATGTTGAATAAATAACTAGGTCATGGGAGCACCATGACTATACACACACATACATACTTAATTTAACCTTTTTAATAAGTTTGATTATTAGTATTCGTCCCAGCACAAACTTCTTAACAGCATTTTACTGTATTATGAATAGCACGGATATACTACAGAGTCAAGATTATATGGTTTGCTTTAAAGTTTGATTTTGTAATTTAAATTTTATCTCAAAAACATCGGATTCTAAATACTGTATTCATAACAGTTACACAATGCATTTTTAACGATCACAATGTAAAATAGGGCCTACAGTGCTGGTTAAAGTCACACATTATCCACATTTAAGGGCGCCGTCTACCCGCGCGTGAGAGGCTCAAAAGCGACGGAGCTGTAAGGTCGACCTTGAAGCGCGCATCAAATGCTGCGTTGCCTCAACGAGCCATGCGCTGAACTAGCGTGCAAGGTTCCTGCCAAACCGTTTTTACTATGGGACTTTAAGCTGTGACCATATAATTTTATCTTACGCGACAAAAGGGAAAGAGTCGCTCTACAGGTCTATAATATTCAGAATATCGCGAAAATGATTACTCTTACACAAAAATCAGCGTCAAAAGTCCCGATTCGGTCACTTTCACAGTCAAAAAAATACTTGTTAGGAACGATAACAGTTAATGGCAAAATTATAGACCTGTACTAAGATCCTTGTATGCTTTTCGTAGCCTAACTGCGTGACAAAATGTTGAATGGTTTTCGAATGAAATCAGGATTGTTAAAGGTCTGCACGCCTCTTCACGATTCTAGTAGACAACGCCCTTAAATGTGTGTGTGTGTGTGTGCGAGAGAGAGAGAGAGAGAGAGAGAGAGAGAGAAAGAAACCACTTTGCTTTAAAATTAAATTAAATTTCCCGTGAAACAGCAGTTTATTTATTCTTCGCCATATACACCAGTACCCAAGTACTAGCAGTATATTCTGTCTCAGAAAGAAAATTATTGAAAAAGAGCCAATTGAATTGGAACTACAGTAACAAAAAACATGTTTACTAGAGAGAATGTTGAAAATATACTGTGCAGTTCTTACATGAGAGCAGGCGGTGCATGGGTAAATACTGTAATTTATTCGCAGATGTATGTATACACTAGGTTTTTACTTTGCACATACAAAGCCCTGAAAACGTGATGGTAATTATCCTATGGTACTACGTAAATATGGGAAAGAAGACCTGCGCATGTCAGATGCGCAGAGCAGTCTCGAACCTTGTTATTTCCTGTTGCTAGGTGTTTCTGACTGGATAAAAAGAAAAAACAACAGTCTACTGCTAATATTTCTACAGACTTAGTAATATTTTAACTAATTTTGGCAACATAAAAGTTAAAATTTCATTATTTGACAACATTTGTAGAACTACTGGTAATATGGAGAACTCTAGTAAACATATTAAACTGGGTAATTATTGTAGCAAATTAAATATCCGTAGTAAAAAATTGTTTGCACATAAGACATCTGCATTAACTATTTCACTGCCTTGCTTGGTGACAAAACTATTAAAAATATCACTCATATTAAAGTGCAATAACTTCTTGCACGAACTTGCTTATTTTCATACCAACAATCATCTAGGATCCGCACTTTCGTCACCGTGAAGTCTGAATTACAGACCAAATGAATAGTTGAAAATTATGTTTCCCCAACTTTTAGTTTCAGCCACTTTAATTTGTGTTCCCAGTCTGAGACATCGCTGTTTGCACAAGGATCTGCCAGAAAAAGGTTTTCATTGTTTCGATATTAAAGTAAAAATTAAGTTACACGCAACTACCTAATATTTTGTGTAAAATAACATGGGTGGAATACTTCTTCATTCATATATTCATAATATTTGTAAGTCGACAGACTTTGAATTTTTGCTGTCATTAACCTTGCCATTGCAACCATCTTGTAGAAACATTGAGATGGTACATGTAACTACGTATGTACCACTAGGCTTTAAGTACAAAATATACATTGACAATGAATAAAAGTGTCTGTGCAAGTAAATCTATGGCAATGAATGTGACCCTCCTCATGGCACCACACGTGAAATGTCAACATTTTGGTTATATTGTCAAATGTACGAAATATCCTTAAACACCAGCGTTTTTCTGGCCCACTCTTTAAAATTTTAAACATCCATGAAAACGGATATCTAATAAAAATGGCATGCCTGACATAAGATAATTAGCAATTTACTGTACTTTAAAAATGTATTAGCTTCTATTATTAATTTTCAGTGTTATTTTGCTGTTTTCTATAAATTCTATTTTTCACAAATTTGCATGTAAATAAACAACAAATTTAGCGATTTTGCGATTCACTGTACAATTATGGCTCTAGATATAAATAAATACATTGGCATTTTGTTAATACAAATCCTGCTAACACCAAATTCTCATTAATACAAAGTGGTTTTCTTAACTTGAAAACTGTAATCAATGAAAAGTTCCTCTATACGTAAAGCAATGTACGTAATATCAAGATCAGCTGTTAGATGTCATTGTGATGATTTGAAAGTTTGGGACTAAACATCTCGAAAATTTAAGTACAGAACTTTGAGTTTTTGAAAACAATTGCTAAAACAAACCTCATTACAACAAATTACAATATCTTAAGGTAGCTTCAGGTTTGTATAAATGAAGTTTGACTATGTAATGATTCTAACAAACATTTAATTCAAACTAGTAATTTAGGTCAAAAATTAAAGTATTGGTGCATATTTCTGAGAAGCAACAATGCTTTTATAACTTTGTTTTAGAAAGACATGAGTGGCACAGACACATCACAAATTATCAGAAATCTAAAAAATAAAGTGGTGATAATAAAGAAAAATTACGAGAATATTTCACAAATGACCCCACCCCCAAAAAAAAATGTCCATACAGTTCCATGCCTCGACAGAACTGTTAGACATGAAACTTACCGAGGCTTCTTAATATCCATCATGCACCTGTCAGCACCCAGCTCGTCCTTGAGCATGGCTTCTAACGGCTCATTATTGTACGGTCGCATACCAACAAACACGTCGTCCTTCATACGGAAGTATAAACACAGGCACTGGAGCAAGGTCTTCCCTGCAACCAAACACACTTGCAGTCAACAATAACATGTCTCCGACATGAATGCAGTTTACACTACCGCAAGGGGAAACAATGAAACCATACGACACATTTATGACAATTATACATAAATACCACATGTCAATATGAGTAGACATAACAAGATACTGGTTACTATATGCATACAAGCAATAATTGTCACTGAAATATATACATAGAGATGCACAATTACTTACAGAATCGTACTTGCAGGTAGGAAACATAAAACACAGATAGATGCATCATATTTTGCATAGCTGCGACATTTCACTGGCCAAACCAGCTTCCTCGGGTTGCGGAGGATTGCACAATACGGCAGGTGGTAAGCAGTGATTGGTAACTACCACACTTGGTGATCGAAGGGCAAACTAGTGTGTGGTGGGAAAATTGAAGGAAAGTTATAATACGTTGAGGCTTGGTGGTTGTCTGTATTTTGTGATATACTAATGGGCTAGTTCTCAGCGCCTCTTAGTTGTGAGGCTAATATATTCAGTATCACACTGTGTGCACAGTAGTTGGTAGATTAGGTTCTTTGTCCCACAGCTGTAGTTGCCTTAATTGGGTATGCATGATTGGTGAGACTGCTATCGAAGGATGTGTAGTACTGATGTACTGCGCAGGTGCTGCAGCGAGGGCTATTGCAGGGATGGCAACCTCTGGGTGTGGTGATTAAGCTGAGAACAGAGCTGGGTGGTAGTTTGGAGCACGTCAGTTTGTTGCAGAAGTTCGGAGGGTGTCTAAAAACCAGTTTTTGGGGTTTGAAGAACTGGTTGTGAGTTAGGGGTGAAGAAGTACCATATTTACTCACATAATCGCCACATTTTTTTGACCAAATTTTATGTTCAAAAAATTGGGTGCGGCCATTATGAGGGGTATTCAAAAAAATTACCTTCTAAATTGTTTTGGAGTACAATATAACAAATGTAATTTTTTTTTTATATTTGCTTGTCCATAGCGTGACAATTTCTAAAAAAAAAAAAAAAAAAAAAAAAAAAACCAATAATTTAGTATGTGAATAGTAAACATGAAAAAATTAAGAGACTATAAAATCTTGTTAATCCATTCATGTGCGTGATTCACGGTTAAAACGTCACAACTCTCCAGACGCCGTTA
Organism: Medauroidea extradentata; assembly: GCA_003012365.1. Lineage (NCBI taxonomy): Eukaryota > Metazoa > Arthropoda > Insecta > Phasmatodea > Phasmatidae > Medauroidea > Medauroidea extradentata. The sequence continues at coordinate 4,513 of PNEQ01127684.1, read as the reverse complement.
CGTTATCAACCAACGAGCGTGACTCAGAGCTGCCAACCTCCAATCACACTTATCAGTAATGGCAGTTAAATGAAAAGAAAACGCGTAAATCAGGCGCAGTAAAATTGTTTCCAAAACCTAAGAAACACACACAACCTAACCAACACAATAATATGCGTTAAATAACCAAATATCTATGTGCTTATTATGTGCATAAGAAGAACCACTGCAACAATATATATTTCCATGTACTGTATTACTGCAAAAAAATTTGCAGCCATATTTTCAGAATCTGGTAGCATGATTCTACACAAATGTCAGAATAATCTATTGCTGACAGTAAACTATATTAAACTAAAAACCTACATAATTTTAGACAATTGTAAAGTCAGATAAGGTTTATTAGGTCATATGACAAGGATGCTCAATTACTAGAGGTAGGCCTAAGGTAAATTCCACTGCAGGTATAAATGAATACATTATGGACGAGTTTGCAAGGGAAAATTCATATTTATGGCCCCTTAGTGATAATCAATGCAACTAGTAGCAGAAATTGTCCCTTGCCAAACTAGTAACATTGAGCTTGTTAACCTGTAGTAGAAGTGACTTACCATATGTTAGCAAGATTGTGAATGAATTCATACAAATAGTTCGGTTCACTTAGGCCTTTTGGGTACATGCGTATTTCACACTGATTTGAATTACTTTGTAACTAACTATAACCGCACAGCATTTATTACACTCGTTTCTTCAGGTGTTACAAAAAACCACCACGAACGATTGAATAATCACACGCATATTCATTACAAAATGAGCGGTGGTCGGATACATTCGAAGAAGTTACGCATGGTCAATCTTTCTGAAAGCCGGGTCGAAAATGCTGAATAAGTCGGTGGATTTATTTATTACGCTCCGCTTCTTTTCACCACACGTTTTATCTTTGCAAACGTAACGAAATAACATATAATTTCCTTTAACCAAAATATTCACACCAACGCATCCACCTTCATTCGCAAGACGAAAACGAATAGACAAGGGGTGGACACCGGGATAGGGCAGGCTGGGCCACTAAAATTCCGGGGCGTCATACACCGACAACATTACAAAGAAAATATTAAAATAAAAAGAAAAGCATATCTTGTTTAATGGTATAACTGGCATTACTTAAGATTATTATTTATATATATAATCATGGTTTATTAAAACTATTACAGATTTTACGCTTTAGCATTAATCAAAAGAAGTTGTCGAACATGATTTCAAACAAACGGAATCAAAACATGGAAGATAAAGATGGCTTCATATCTGGCTTGTTACACTTTTGAATGTAAATCTTGATTTCCAGTTGCGTAGATTTATTTATTTCAGAATGGGGAAGATTAGAAGATATCCCTGTTCTGCGATGAATTGTAATTCCGCTTATTCACGAGCAGAAGGTGGTGTACAAATGTTCTATTTTCCCAAGGATTTGAACAGGTAACGGAGGCATTCTACCCATTAACAATATCACATTAAAATTTGAATTGTGCATGAACTTTATTTAAGTACGTATTTGTTTGCATTATTTCAGGTGCAGGATTTGGGTACAGCGAAGTGGAAATGTGAAACTTTTTAGTATGCCGAGCAACAAATTGAGTAGATTAAGGTTTCTATGCGCAAAACATTTTCCAAAATATCAGTTTCGTAATATTTATGGCAATTCGCTCATCGATGAAGCAGTACCATCACTGTTTGAAAATGAGCCATTATCATGTGATCAAATGATGAAGTTTCCAACTCTCGAAGCTCACGAACAGCAGATCTTATCAAATGCCTCAAGTACTCTGGAATTTGAGAAGAGTGGAGGAATTACGAGTCGAACTCCCCCTAGTAGAGAAATTCCCGGAGAAATTTTGGCGCAGAATAGAGATTTAGGTAAGTTTAGTTAAAGTATTTCAAAGATAATTTTGTAAAATGCTAGGTAAAAGACTACATTAAGCCTAGTTGACACGATAGTAAAGTTCTACCGTGATAGCTATTATCACATTTCTATCACTACTTTCACCATGTAAAGTCCTCTACACAATTACGCGGCACGAAGCGACGCGATGTGACATGACCTCAGACCAAACGAGCCAATAGTTACTTGGCTCGCGATGCGCGATTTCACGCGACATCTCACCAAGCGACGAGGCTGACTTGCCGCTCGGGCGATGTCGCTGATGACGTCAAAGACAACATCCAATCAGAAGCAAGAATGCGAAAAATAAGAAAAAATAATTATTGCGATGTTTGTAAATATGAGAAAAATAATAATGAGAGGGAAGGAAAAAAAGATGGGATATTAATTTAGCCACACATATGTTTCTACCTGCCTCACAGTAACATAACCTGACATCCCGCCAAATATTTTGCTTATATAATATAAAGGCGCCTATGAAAATTCACGAGGGTAGTGTTTCAAGTTTGTGTTCGAAATTCAACCTGAGTGTAAGTAGCCTGTGTTCGAAAATTCAACTATGACCTCTCGGTCAGTTACCGATCTAATATTATATTTAAAAATAAATAAAATACAGTGTAAAGAATGAGCTGTGGATGTAGCATTTGGCAAAATATTTATCACGTAGAAAACATAAATGAATCTAATCTAATTGACTAAACCTGCTCACGAACTGAAATAACACCTTATTTTTTCTATGAATAACCCGTGGAAATAACGTACCCTACTCCTGCGAGTAAATTTTTATAATTGCACTATGTGGTTCGCATGTCTTCACACAGATGGCAGGCCGTGTCAACTTTTCTTCCGCGAGCTATATCGCCTTGCGTCACGTCATTGCAAAACGCACTGCCGGCGATGCTTTGCGATGTCGTTGGCTTTCGCTTCGTTGTCGCCACGTCGCATCGTGTAATTGTGTAGTGGGCTTAAATTGTGCGCTGTCGTAATATGTATGTAAAGGATTTTGGTAGCGTAAACAGAGTAGAAACGCTATTTTGATGGTGAGAATGAGTGAAATCTGTGCTTTTAGTCTTCGGATGCTAATTCCTTAACAAGGGCGTAAGTTATATGCTTGGTTTTTTTCCCTATCACAACTCCTACAACTTGGGCTACACAACGTACTAGGTCTGACATTTTCCTTTTGAGGTCAACTACTATACAGGCACTGTTATGACAGAACTGTCGCACACTATCGTGAAAACTGCTATCATTGTGTCAACTAAGCTTTAGGTATGTACGAAATATATTCTAATTTATTTATTTTTCGATTTGACATTAATTGGTTACAGTAACTTTAGAGTGATCTGTGACATTTATATAAATTCCTGCTCATGGCAGCTTTGAGTAAAAAATTTCATTGCTGCTAATTCCTAGTACTGAATTTGAGATTGAACATTGTAGTATGTGTATGCGTGTGTGTGTGTGTGTGTGTGTGTATGTATATACATACAGGATTTGTTTGTATGGACATACTCCATTGCGAAATAAATGACTGTCACAAGAAAACAAAAAGTAAAAATAAGACAAGAAAACATAAAAAGCAGAGTATGCTTTGTCATCAGGATACATACACAACATGAAATTCCAAAACTGGAATATGGTCAGATAAAACAAGGAACCAACAGAAAATAAAAATAAAAAAGAAATAACAACTGTTTGGAAAACTACTGTGTTTAAATTCGTCTCATCGTTTGTGTTGTTTGTTGTTTTTCCTGTTTGTGTCCGACACCTTTTGTGTTTTGTTTAGTCTCATCGTTGTGTCGTTTGCTGTAATTCTGTTGGGGGTGCGGCGTTTGTCCTAAATTCGTTTGTCCTAAAACCCTTTTTAGAGGTTTTGTTGCTTGAATTTCGTTTGTCCTAAAATCGTTTGTCCTAAAGTCATTTATCCTAAATTCATTTGTCCTAATGTTGTTTGTCTTAAATTCGTTTGTCCTAAAATCATTTGTCCTAATTTCGTTTGTCCTAAAATCGTTTGTCCTAATTTCGTTTGTCCTAAAATCATTTGTCCTAAAAGGCATTTGTCATAATTTCGTTTGTCCTAAAATCACAATTCAGTTTTCAAATTCGTTTGTCCTAAAATCGTTTGTCCCAAAGGGCATTTATCCTAAAATCGTTTGTCCTAATTTCGTTTATCCTAAAATCATTTGTCCTAAAATCGTTTGTCCTAATTTCGTTTGTCCTATTATCATTTGTCCTAAAGTTGTTTGTCCTAATTTCGTTTGTCCTAAAGTCATTTGTCCTAAAATGTGTTTGTCCTAAAATCGTTTGTCCTAAAATCATTTATCCTAAAATCATTTATCCTAAAATCATTTGTCCTAAAACTTGTTTTCTTAATATGAATACTTTTTTCATATTTTCATTGAATTCCACCAGACACAGAAATCGCCGCATGGCTTTGCTAGACACTGGTGTTTTGCTCATTGCCCCACTACGAGCGTCAGTGTCGCGTCCTTAGTGTGTTGACAGAGAACGCCTCTAGTGGTCAGCGAGAGAACTTGCTCGTGACGAGAAACAGCTACTCAACACTGCCTTCCCGCTGCAGTGTCAGTGTTCAGG
>PNEQ01127683.1:0-37819 GCA_003012365.1 Medauroidea extradentata | reverse complement strand
AAAAAAAAAAAAAAAAAAAAAAAAAAAAAAAAAAAAAAAAAAAAAAAAAAAAAAAAAAAAAAAAAAAAAAAAAAAAAAAAAAAAAAAAAAAAAAAAAAAAAAAAAAAAAAAAAAAAAAAAAAAAAAAAAAAAAAAAAAAAAAAAAAAAAAAAAAAAAAAAAAAAAAAAAAAAAAAAAAAAAAAAAAAAAACACAAAACGAACGAAAAAAAAAAGCAATCCCAGAGGACTTCTGTCATATTATTATATTAGACAGCAAGAATTATAAATATAGAATTCAGTCAGAATTCAACAGAACGCTCAAACTCACAAGACAGGCACAAATAAAACCAGATTACCAATAAGAAAAAAATATATTGGGAATCTAGTTTTCTTTGCGCCTGTCTTTTGTGTCTGAGCGTTGTGTTGATTTTTGACTGAGTTCTATGTTTAGAATTCTTGCCGTCTAATATAAAAATAATTGACAGAAATACTCTGGGGTTGCTTTTTTCAGTTATTTTGTGTTTTATGTCCTTTTCTGTGTTTTCTGCACTTTTTCATTCAACACAAATTTGATCAGCAAAACATAAGCAATGGCGTATGTCCACAATCCAATAAATTATAATATTGTAAACTCCCATTGCAACAAGCTTTTGAAAATCTCATTAAGTAGCTACTGTTACTGTACAAGTCTGGTAACACTAGTATTCATTTGATTATTTCTTAAAAATGTATAGGAACGGTACTATTCACGTCTGGTAAACAATTTTACTATTTATTCTTTCTTAATACTCCTATAAACCATTGGGGTAAATTTACAAATATTATTTGACAGTGCCCAACGAGTTATGGGAACTTTAGTTCCCAGTCTCGTGACTGCGCGGCCTCGGTATGGCACATGAAGATTCGGCGGCGAACTTCGCTTCGTGACATTTGTGGTAGGAGTAGCTCAAGAACGTGTGGTCTTCGTTCTGAATTTTACTTCGTCATAAAACAGTAGGATTTCAGTCTCATGAAGAAGCGTTTCTAATGAATAGTAAATCCTGCTCTTGTTGGTTTTTCACCTCGTGCATTGGCACTGTCGCACTTTCGAAGTTCGACTTTATAAGCATAATCACAGTCTTGTGAGGGAGAGAAACGAAGTACTCCAAAGAAGTTATAACTATATATTCACCTACAAAACTAATAAGTTGCGAACCGCGAATTTTTGATGTAGGTGAATAATTTATCTTGATACTATGGCCGATAACTTTTGACAATATGAGATCACGTCCTTACCCTAAAATTTTGAGTCAAGATACGACTATGCGTGCAAGAGTAAAAAAACAGTTGCCTGGAATTCCATTGCCGCTGCTTACACTTGACATCTTACATCTCTGCTTTTTAAATCCCGTGAAACATTTCGTTTCACTGATGTGAACATGTAACTGTTGTAACAGGTGATTTCTGTGCATCAGGTGATTCGTTGTGAGTCTTCTGGTAGAATGGCGAATCTCAACACAAAGCAAGATGCGCCCAGTTCCATCCGCAAAGCGGCAGAGTTATGCAGACTTCCATATTTGCACTTACTTACTATGAGGAAGTTGATTTCTGGTAGTGAAATATGTCCTCGAGCAAGTGAAAGATATGTGGAAGTATCATGATTAAAATTTGACAGCTCCCTCTGACAAATATGAGTCTTTTGGGAAAATGTCTGACAATTTTTAAGAAACAAATATTCTGTAACAAATACTTATCAAAGAGTTTAATAAATTTGGCCAATGCATTAAGTATGGTTACCGATATCCATACTTGACGGTCTAAGCGAGGTTTTCTCATTTAAACTTACATTTTAGCCATTTTCGTTAATTTTACAAGTAAAGTATTATATAAGATACTCGGAAGCTAAAAGTAACCAAACAATTAAGTAAAGTATACGCCTGACATTAAATTATTTAACTGAAGTTCATTTTAAATCAATTTACTAAAACATATCGCAGCCATACGTACTGATTACGTTGACTGAACTAACACTTAAAAAATATGCTTACAATTACTATAAATAGGGTTTCCTTAATTTCATACACATTAATGGCTGGCCAGTAGAATCCTGACTCGGAGTCGCCTATTGAAAAGGTTTGGCCTATGTGCTAGCAACCCTGTAACATTGTAATAGTAGACCGCTGTGCATCTCCACAGCATCTACCGTTCATGCGTGGGTCAGCGACGCCGACGTGGGCGTGTCTGTACGGACAGGAGTTCTGGGAAGGGAGGCTGGAGGAGATGAAAAAATAGTAAACGGAGAAAGGGGGAAGGAGACATGGATCAGATACAGCACCTTGTTAACATAGCAGTGAGTTGACACAGCACACAGTCCTGGCACGCGTCACAGGTGACATGACGGAATGCCTCTCCTACCCTCTCTTCATCTGTTCCTCTCAACCCCCCCTCCTCCTTCACCACTCCAAGTTCCTTCCCTGTCCGAGCGTGATAAAGACCCATTACCGTCAAATAAAACCCGCGGACCGATGGTCAACGCGACACGGGCGGCAAAAAAAGAAGACGGAGACGAACACTCTGTCAGACCGGGCCGAAAATGGAAAGGAAGGAAAAAAGACACCGTGAAGTGGGAGGGGCTCTCTTGATTCAGGACAAATGCTAGTGATCAGACTCTGCAGGGTCTCACTATCGTTCTCTTTCGTTCTCTCTCTCCTTTATCCGTATTCTAGCCTCCTCGAATCCCAGGTCGCAACTGCCAAATTGCTCCCGAAATAAAAGTACAGCGATACCTCAGGCTGACCAAATTAGGGCGGGACGGGTTTTTTTGTTGGTCTTCTCCGTCTGGTGCCTTTCGGGCTGTGCGTTTAGACACGCGGTGGAAACGACGGGCTGTCTACGGCTTGTTCTGCTGCTTATGTGCATTAATTTAAGAAGCGTGAACACAGAAGAAATTAGCATGAAATGTATTGAAATAAACCAAATTATGTAATAAGCCGTATCTTCCTCAGGGCGTGATATAGGGCAAACCGACTTTATAGCTTAATATACTCTTTAATATCGTGATAAAACACTTTGCAAGTTTCACAAAATTTATAAGGATATGTACACCGAGTTTACTAGGTTACAAACACAGAGCAGACGTATGTAGTTTAGGCAGTAAGTGACCAATGTACCAATTATAATATTATAATAATGAAAATGCTTAGCATATTTCTCTTACAGTACAGAAGTTCGAACTGTCATGAAATAGAGTGGATTTGCCCTAATCTAAGCATTTCGTCTGCTCATTGAAAAAAAAAGTGTGTATTTTTTTATCATTTCTTTCGTAATACAACATTATTCTGTGTGGGAAATGTATTTTAAAACTAGTAATTTAAATATATACATAGTTACATTTAAGTTATTTTACGTACCTATAAAACTTACACACACACACACACACACATATATATATATATATATATATAAGCAAGGGCAAAACTATAAAGTTGTACAATTAAAATTTTTACTTTCAACACACATTTTAAAACACATTTTCATCAATATTCCAACAGTTAAATTATAGCGAATCTAAATAAAATAGTAAAATTTTACCTATTGACTTAGCAAAAAAAGAAATGTTGGCAAAAAGCTATCGATTTTAGATCAGTGCGTCAGTACGACTTTACAAAGAACTTGAAACTTAAAATATCTATTAAGTTAAAAAACGTTTACAATTTTTTTTCTCTCTCGGGAAATAGAGTATACAACGCTTGAACATGGAAACTTTCAAATTTATTAAATAAAACACTGCTTACTTGATATACACTTATATGTTCTATTAATAAGATAAAAATGAAGCAGTTAAGGAAAAGTTAACGTTCACATATTGATTATAGAATTCCTGCAACACAAACAAAGCATATGTTTGCATTCCTTTTTTCTGCACTAGCTACCATTAACGAAATACTAATTTTTTGATTTCTTATTACGAATATTCTAATAAACGTTTTCCGACAACCGGCATGTTGTTGGCAAGCCAACCCCCGTGCACCTGATCCCAGTAGGCTTAACCAGAAAAGCTTACTGCCGACGAGAGTTCTAGTTGAATAACCTCGCCAGAAAGAGGTGGGCTTTTCCAACCCGCAGTGGAGTAGTGTGCACCGTAAAAAAAATTTGTGTAATTGTACACGAATGTACGTGGCAACACAATCTCCACACATGTTCGTGTAGTTTTTACACGACTTATGTCCGTGTCTTTTTATAGTACATAACGGTAGAAATACAATAAAATGCATGTATAATAACACACTGATATGCTAAATAACCGGTACTCCAAAGGAAAAATAATTTACAATTAAATTAAATTTAAATCAAATGAAAACAAAATTTAATATATTTGAAATTAACTAGCAATTTGGTGCAACATTTTGAATTTTTTCTGGAACCTTAATGTGAGTTATGCCTGAAAGATTAATTAATTTCTGAAGTAATTTACGACTATTTTCAACTAACAAAAATTTCTGACGCTGCAAGGATTCGAACCCACAACCTTAGAGTTATTAGTCAATGACCGTGACCATAAGACCAAAGAATTTTTAAAAATAAAATGTTAGTCTCCTTGGCGAGGTCTCAACATCGTCAACGAGCCAAACATCCCCCCCTTACTACTTTATTACTAGACAATTCCCCAGTTGTGACAGTTTTATTGACTCTGTCAATTTAAGTGACTCAAATGGACGGACACAAATTTTACACCCAGCCAAACCTGGGAATTGAAAACAGAACCCCTCGTTCTAAAGTCGGCCGTTCAACCAACTGAGCTACAGGGAGTCGGCCAGGTGGCTGATAACCAATGTGATTTGTAATATGGGATCCAATCATTCCAGTCTAAATAGCCATTGGCATTTTTGGGACTATTTTAGCAAGCTGTTACTCATGAGCAAAGAAAAACATTTTCCTCCTTCTTACCACGCGTATTTTTGTGAACCTTACAACTAATGTATAGCACGACCTAATAATTGGGAAACGGCCAAGTCAACTGCCGTATTGAAAATTTGTATTTCAAGTAAGTTTATACGATTATTTATTTTTATTTTTTGTAAAATGACTACAACTTCGTTTAGCGAAAATATTTTTGAGATGAACACAGTAAAATTGGAGTAAAGTTATAGTTCACTGACACGGCAACAGGTTTTGCACATTTTTAAATGTAAATCTACGCGAAAACAACATCGTAATAAAATATAATAAGTTTAGGTGTTAGTAAATAGTTTTTATACATATGTGATCATGTACGTACGTCAGATATGGTAAAACTGTTAAAGCTTTCGGTTTAAAACACGCTTAAATCGTTTACTTGATATGATACAATACCTTCGCAAGTTGCTCGAGTAAATTTATAAGAGTTTTGCCGTTTCAAAACTGCACTGTGAAATAAGCATTTTTTCATTTGAATCAGTGTATTTATACATTGACAGTGCGGTTATACAACACAAAATTACGTGTAATGTTACAATATGTGACTGTATTTCTACATGTACATTCAAAAAGGTAAATTTACATCAACTTTCTAGTAAATTTGTGTATACATGTTTGTTTTTAACCAAATATGTGTACATATTTTCGTTTCAGTATTATACTTACTGTCATTGTATTCCGTAATTACACGCACAAAAATGTAAAACTACCAACTGTACGTGTATTTTTACACATTTTTTACAGTGTGGCTACCCTCTCACATGTTAACAGTCAGCAGGTTAGACACAAGAAGCCATCTTGAGGAGGCCGAAGCCTAGCCAACCTCTACAAAATCACATTGTAGAGCAGTGGCGTATCGTTAGAGTTGCATCAATTTCGCGGCTCTATCAGGTAGCAGCCTATATTCCTGTCCTATACACGCACTGGCCACACTGGTTTATCATTTGGCTTCTAACAGTACAAGCTGGTAGCAGGCGATAACTGTAGAAATTACTTCTTCATTTAATACCGACTTGCAGTAGTCAAAGGCGTGTCGTAGCAGCCGCCAGCTAATCATAAACGCGGCAGTGAAGTATACGTTTTTGGCGTTCAACCTAACCTAGAATATATCTGCGAAACTGACGTACCTATACATATCGAGGTCGTGTTTCAAGGCATGCGGTGATACGCAATGACTAGAGCCACGACTTTGTGATGAAAAGATTTTTGTACCATTTGGTTTGAATTCCGTGTAGAGCCCACGATTTTTTTGCGAAAATAATTCTGAAACAGTTTGTTTCAATGCCTTATGTGCACAAATGAAGCACTGCTTCATGGTTATTGGCAGAATGTATTATTGCACAGACGTGGCTCATTTGACTGTGGCAACAAGAACAAGGTTACTGCGACACCACACGTCTGTGATCTGCGGGTAGAACCCTAGACGCTGAGAGTCAAAAACAGCCAGTCACTGACCATGAAGCATAGCTGTACATTAGTCATTGAAACAAACTGTTGCAGAATTCTTTTCGCGAAAAATCGTGACCTCTAATTATGTGCTCATCTGCAGCTCTGCTTCGTGGTCAGTGATTGCATGCTTATAGCTCACTTGCATTCTAAATCTGAACTAATGAATACTCACAGATTCATGCTGATGGATGGAGTAGTTTCAACAATTTGAATAGGCCTAAGTGAAAATAGTCTCTGTTTAATTAGTAAATATTCACTGATTTCCTTTAAGAGTGGCAACATCACACAAGTGAATCAGTGAATATTCACAGTTTTTTCCAGTAGTTTTCAAAGTAGAGTTTTCTCTTATTAAAACAGTAAAACTTTACTAGAAAATGTGTGGATATTCTCTAATTAACGTGTGGAATGTTGGCACTCTTTATCGTAATCAGTGAATAGTCACCGATTTCACAGTGGTTTCTTACTGATTCAATTTGTTTAAACTATTCCTTCCATCGACACGAATCAGAGCATATTCACCAATTCAGATTTAGAGTGTGTCTTGGGGATATACTTGTAAATCCCAGCAGTATGAAGTCACGATAACCTTATTCTGATTGGTGCAGTCAAACGAGAGACGCGTCTGACCAAAGACCCACAGTTAATAACAATGAAGCGGAGATACCGATGTGTGTGCACATAAGGCGCTGGAACAAAATGGTGCAGACAACTTTTCGCGACCAAATTGTGGCTCTAGCGATGACAACTCAACACTGAGTTGTCCGAGGGTCCATTAGACATGTGGAAAGAGGTACACGATTCTTCCAGTAACGTACAAGAGGCAAGAAACTAATTCTACAATAATATTCCTCGGTCTATACAACACATGTTTATTGGTTATTGTCAGTAGGCACATTTGGTCCACGTGCTCAAAACGTATAGTCGGAGCTTATATTGCATGCCTTGGATAGAAGCAGTGATTTTTGGTTAAAACAATTACGCAGCATTTTGTTTCAGTGCCTGACGTGCACATCTGCAGCTCTGCTTCATGGTCAGGGATTGGTAGAGCCCGGTAATATTCGCGAAAAGAATTTTGCAGCACTTTGTTTCAGTGCCTTACGTGCGCACCTGCATCCCTGCTATGTGGTCAGTGATTGGAAGCCGTAACACCCAGCGTGTGGAGGTTAAACCCACAAATCACAGACGTGATGTGTGACAGTTATCCGTGTACTGATTGGCACAGTCAAATGAATAACGAATCTTCACAAAACCACTCTGTCAATAGCCATGAAGTTGAGCTGCAGGTGTGCACGTAAGGCACTGAAACAAAGTGGGGCAAAAATCTTTTCGCGAAAACTACCGGGCCCTAGTGATTGGTTGTTTTAAACTCTTAACGTCTTTGGGATATACCCGTTAATTGTAGACGTGTGGTGTTTACATTGGCGTAATTCTCTTTGACACAGTCAAATGAGTGACGCCTGTGCACAAATTCACGCTAAAATATAACTATGAAGCAATGCTATAGCTGTGAACGCGTGGCATTGAAACGAAAAATTGCATAATTATTTTCACCAAAAATCACTACCTCTAGCCTTGGAACGTGACCAAGATACACTACTGCTGTAGAGAGTCCAAACATTACGCGAACCAGTTGCCAAGAACTGTACAGGGTTGTGCGCTGGTTGACTCTACAGCCACTGACACGCTGATGTGCAAGTGCCCTTTACTACTGAGTGGTCACAAAATATCTAGTAGTCGGCAAATATTTCATGATCGTTGGTCTACTGCGCGTTCATCAAGAGTGTACAGCTCTGAATATCTGCAGTCCCACCTGGCAACAACCCACGAGCCACCACTGCTTAGGACACGTAACTTCAACCAGGTAACTAAATTGCCACTCGAAAAGGCACCATGTCAAGTTTAACAACTTTTCTGTATTCCATAAACCATACACACCCCCCCCCCGGCCCACTTTTACGGGCAATGATTGAACAGCTACAGAAATCTCCAAATGCTTATTCCTCGTGCGGGTCTCTAGCATCGTACTTTAGGCCGATGTTGCGCCGAGTTAACGGAAATCTGGAGTTGTGGGATTTGAGTAGGAGGGCGAAGTTTTTACGACTCAAATATACAGTTACATTGCATCAAGCGAATGCATACGAATCATGTATGGGAAAACATTTATTCTTTCTGTAAACTATTTACTACGAACGAAAGTAGTAGGTAACCTCTCAAATTTCTATTTTTTAGTTACATCGATTATTTTATTTTGTGTGAGTTGTCAAACTTGCAAAAATAAAGCCTTGTTATTATTAAGTTTTTGCGTTTATATGAACGTTAGCGAAATGTTGAAAACACGCCTTCCTAATTGTATCGTTCCTTAATAGCATGCCGTAATCTCATTATTCTGCATAAACTTTTTGACCTCTATTAGCTTTTGCAATGTCGTCTAAAACAGCTCGAAATGATGCCATTCATTGTCTTCTTAAGAAGGTTTTTTGAACACCGTCCTACGAGACGCGCCATTCACACAATTAAAACCGTAAGCACTAGGAATTAAGCAGCGGAACTTAGAATTTTCCCATTCCATTGGTTTAATCTGAGGCATGCACAACTGAACTATTACTGCTTACTGCTGAAGTTCGGCAACGGAAATCGTGTCACAGAATAGGTTGGTATTTTCGTGATAAATTTCGTAACTCATCTGATGTCCGCTTTCTCACTGTAACCTAAGGCTGTCTATTTTTAGGGAAATCAAATTAAATTTGCCATTTAATTTAAGTATTTAACTGAAATACTAGCCGAGTATTGTTTACATGCCTCGAAATTAATATTTCCTCGCTTTTTTAGTAAACTTATTCTTACTAACCATAGCCTTAAGTATAACCAGAAATACAATCAGTTTTTAATTGTGTTAAGCTATAAAAGTCAGAATGTGGGCATTATAACTAGAGACAGTGATTTTTGGTGAATAGAGTTTTACAACAACTTGTATCAATGCCTTACGTGCACACCTGCAACTCTGGTTTGTGGTTATTGGCAGAATATAATAGGGCAGAGCCGTGGCTCAGTTGGCTGCGTCAACCAGAACAACGTTACCGCGACACAACACGTCCATGATTTGCTAGACGCTGGAAGTTACAAACTTCCAGTCACTGACCATGAAGCTCAGAAACAGATGTTCGCATAATGCACTGAAACAAATTGCTGCAGAATTCTTTTTGTCAAACATCACTAGATCTAACTATAAATCTGCTGGAGTTATCTGGAGTGGAGTCGGTCGCGTGCCTCCAGTTGCTCGATAAACTTCCTCGACTACGCCCGCTGACTCACGAGTGACCAGAGAAGTAAAACATGACGGTATTTCAATTATTTTTAAATTCCAACCAGTGGCAGTTCATAAATTGGAGGGGCCGTCCTCCACACGTACTCCTTTCTCGCAGTGTTGCCAGCTTTATATTTTTCCAACTAGATTTGGTTGTTTTTAGTGACAACTTGTAACGTTGTTGGCGTGAACCTAGCAGTGTTAATAATAAACCCAGTATTGATATCAGTATACTTATACGTTACTAGCTGAGGCCACAGCAGTTTTATTTATTTATTATTAGCAGTTTCCGCGGCTTTGCTCGCGTGTGTTACAGCGATTTCGACTGTGCCTTATTTGTAGTCACAGCAAAGTTGACGTTGTGTTTATTACAGACTCTTTAATGTAAGAGGATAATTGAAAGAAATACGTATTTTACGTGGAATTAAGACTGATTTCCCCTGAGCGCAACCGTTGATGTGCCCTCAATAACATATTTGTTGTTAAACCTCTTCAGTTGAAGTTAAGGTGACGTGGTACATAATTCAACGCTAAAAGCATTTATCTATAACTGTAGGTCTCTTGAAGCCAATTTGCAAAAATTTTACAATATCAATCCTAGACAATTGTTTTAGCCAACGTTCAAAATTGTTTCCAGTGTTACGGACTTCTGAGGCACAACCTTTGACGTCAGAACCTCGTGCATTTAACTGCGGCGCAAGAGATCACGCGTAACGAATTAGTAATTCTGGATAAGTATTTACTCATAAAGTTGGCAAGTGCCATTATCTAGGATTGGCATTGAGTATATTGTCCATATTGGCTTCGGAAAAAGCGTAGAAATAAATTGATGTTTTCAGAGTTTATTCATCTACCACGCACTCTTAAGTGGCATTAAGGAATTTTGGCGGGATAATGTATCGCTGAAATATGAATGTATTTGGTGCCCCAACCTAGAGGTTAGAGAGAGGGCATGTGTGGGCTGATGATACAGTGGAACTTCAGTTGATAGTGGACTGCATAATCCATTTTCACCACTTTTGAACTTCATCCAAATAGCACTTATGTCATCTTTCTTGCAGTTTTTGTGTGTCAGACGCGCACATTTGCACAGTCTTTAATGTAATTTGAGTCCAGAACCTCCCGAACAATAGATCAGAGCTACAAACAACTGCGCCACATAACGTCGAAGTTATTCATTATAATTAATTTTAACAATATAATATTAAATTCCTGGGCTCATAGAGGTTGTACAACACCACGTCTCGATAGAACTGTAGACTGAAACTCCTGTACAATTTATTTCTCGCTGATCGTACTTGCTTTTCGGATCGTATACATTGAAAGTATTCACAAAATAAGTTTTCTGCTTAATTAAGTTATCTTATAAAATAAAACAAAATTCATTACCTTTTTTAGGTACTTGCGTCATCATCATTCTGACACAAACACCACCTCAATAGCTCTACTGGTTATTACAAGTATCATCGGCGGATAGAAAATAAATGTTTTGCCTATTCACCCCTTTAGGTGAGGATATTCGAAAAATCTTAATTTCACATCTTAAATAATAGTACACGTATCCAAGTGAAATGAAAACTACAACGATAGCCCATTCAATCAAAGGAAAATCGATATCATTCATTAACAAACACGTATCACCCTTGTACAGTACTAAGAGTTCAAATTTTAAAAAATCTGGAAACTCTTTGTGGCCACTTACCAAATCATTATCCTGAAGCAAAAATATACTGAATATCCCGATGGGTTCGATACATATCGAAGATTTATGTAAAACATATTCCAGTTCTTCTCACTTTCTAAGAGACTGAATTTCAAAATCTCTTGAATCACATTTTAGACTACTTAACTGGTGTTTCTCAAACGTGAAAAACACGACAATAGCCCGCTGGGTTCAAGACAAATTGACAATTAATTGAAATCACATTTCATAACTTTTCACCCCTTTTCACCTCCTTAGGTGAGGAATTTCGAAAATTTGTGAAATTTCTTTACAGGTATTTTAATAAATGTCAATATTAAATAAAATCACGTCGCTATATAAACGAACAATGGGGTTGATATATATATACTGAATCGAAAACATATTTTACCGGTTTTTTTATCTCTTTGTGACCGAATCCGGAAAATATATTTGTGGTATTTTAGATGTTTACGTAAGCATCAGTCTAAAGCAAAGAACACTTCGATATCTCGCAATATCTCGATTGGTTCGATAGATATAGAGGAGTAATCGAAAACACATTTCAAATATTTAACTCCCTTATCAAATTTCGCAGTCTTGGAGTCCCGTCATACGTAACCGATTGAAGTAAAAATCACGATATTCGATTGTGTTTCAGTTATATAGAGGCTTCATAAAAAACATACTTTCCCCATTTTTACTGCTAAGAAGTAGAATTCCAAAAAAAAAAAAATCCTAAAAGGACTTTTTGGGTATTTACTCAAGTAACATTTTGAGGTGAAAACCAACCCTTTATTCCGAAGGATTCGATGGATTTTGATAGTTAATTGGAAACATGTTTAAGGTCTTTTGATCCCCTTAAATGTTGAATTGCGACGAATCCTGAGATTGGCTAATAAGCATTTTTATGTGTCATGTTAAAGTAAATAGCCTATCACGGTGATATGCCGTCGGGTTCGATTTCTATCGATGTTTCTTCGAATATACATTTCACCCCTTTTCACTCCTTTAGCTGTCGAATTTCGAAAAATCTCTTCTAAGTATTCGCCTACGATCTGAGGGGAAACCACCCAACAATTTTCATGATTCTAGGTCCAGTGGTTTGGGCTGCGGGCTGCAGGATGATATGTCAGTCAGTCAGTGTTCTCGTTTATATATATATATATATATATATATATATATATACATACACTAGCTGTCCCTTTGCGGCTTCGCCCGCGTGTACTATAGAAAAGAGTAACTAAATTTGAATAACGTATTAATTGATGGTGTTACTATATTCTCTGTATATCTTTATAATAACAAATACAAACATCTTTATCCAGTCCACTACGGTGAGGGTACTTTAATTGCAGAACATCTTTGTTTTTAATTCATCTTTATTTCTCTACAAAATAGCTACCCGGCCGCGGCTTTGCCCGCGTGAAATTATGTAATACAAACAGTAACTCTGGATAAAATATGTGATGAAGGGATTTAACAGCTAGCGTACTCAATAACAGTGAACTATAAATTTTCTTAGCTCAGTGAAAAGAGCGCACGCAATATGCTCGTATGATGTCATGTCATGTCCCATCGCAAAGACTTGCACAGGATACGAGCCCGTAACCCCACCCCTCCCACACCACAAACTTTGTACAATACCCGAGTGAATACTTAAAGGCAGGCCGTAATAATACTTCCTTATGTACGGGCTACAGTCCAAAGAGGTTTTATTTATGGTGGGTTGGCAAAAATAAACCCCCCGCAACTCCATAGACTTAACTACAAATTATTTAAGACCGGCCATGAAAGTTATTTCGCGTGTACAGGCTATAGTCCAAAGAGGTTTAACTATAAGCAAGAAATAAAATGGAAACAAATTTTTAACTATTTCAGGTGTTACGAAAAATTATTCTTAAATACGTTTTATTTTTTATAGGCTTCCAAGGACGAATTTCCAAAAATCGTTAAATTACTTTTTAGGTATTTACTTATGTTTCATTATAAGACAAAAGCCACCTCGATATCTCTAACGGTTTAGGTGATACGACTGATTAATAAAAAAAACTGTTCTATTTTTTACCGGCTTTCAAAAACGAATTTTGAAAAATCCTGAAATTACTTTTTAGGTATTTTCGTAAGCTTCATTTTAAAGAAAAAATCACTTCGATGTCTCCGGTGGTTTAAGAGGAAGAGAGGATTTACTGTAAACGAATTAAACGGCTTTTCACCTCCTTAATATAAAAATTTCGAAAAATCCTGAAATTTATTTCTAGACATTTGTATTTGCGACCTACCGAAGTGAATAAGACGACGATAGCCCGTCGGGTTCGAGAAATATCAAAAATTTGCAAAAAATACATTTCACCCCGTTTCACCACCTTAATAGCCGAATTTCGAAATTTCCTTTCTTAGTGCGCGCCTACGCCACAAGGGGAAACTTCCCTTAAAATTTCACGTTTCTAGGTCCAGTGGTTTGGGCTGGGCGTTGATGATGAATGAATGAATGAGTCAGTCAGTCAGTGAGTGGGACACTTCCTTTTATATATATATATATATTATATATATATATATTATATATATATATATAATATATATATATATATATATATATATATATATATATATATATATATACAGCATTCACGTTGAATTGTTAAAAGAAATTTTCGCCAGTTATAATTTATTTATTAGGAAATTATTATTTGTGAAAATAATTTGTGGCACTTTACCATAATGATTTTGAATGAATATTCAAAAAAATATTTTTCAGATAAATAAATCAAATGACACAACTTATTTTCCAACGTAAATAGGGCAATGTATTACTATGTGCGTAACATAGAGTTAGCTGTACTTGTACAAGTTTCTAGTTACAATTGTTTCTGCACTGTTGGCAACACTGCGTATTTTTACTGCGACGCCGGCCCCCACAAGAAGATTGTTCCATGCGGTAACTACGCGCCTCCTCATAAGTTACAACGGCGACCATGTAAGAAACATGCGTGCAACAAGGCGTAACACGCAGCCGTAAACATACGCTGGTCGGCAGACGAATTATAAAATACAGAAGCGTATATTTACTTTTTTACTGTCCTCGCAACTTGGCTTGGCGTCTGCGTGCTCGCGTGAGAATCGCCAGGATCTCCGCTGTCGATGATGCACGACTTCCTGCTCGCGACGTTATTTATTAATTTTTTTTCTCTCCTCGCGGAACCTGACAGGATTTAAATAAAAACTTGTAGTCTGGTACAGATATTTTCCATTCCGTGTATACAAGTTCCCATTAACTGTCTACGCCACATTAAAATACAGCTATTGAAAAGAAAATTCACGTCTCTATTTTGAATGCTAATTTATAGTTAATTTTTCCTTAAAACATTACAAATGTTTTCCCTTTCTCCGTTTTTATTTGTCAGACATAATATATTTTGTAAAACAATTACATATCTAACATAATGATAATAGCTACCGTAAGCGGTAATGAATTTGGCAATAGGGATGACTTTGGGATATTTTCTCACAAATGCAGCCCTGAGTCAAGAAATTTACTTGCGATAAATTACAAACAATGGAGGTCCACTTGAAATTTCAGTAATATTTATTCACCGTCGATACATATAGAAAACAAAACTGTGTAAAAATGTCAAAAGACACACCCGCTTATGGTGCAAGTTTATTTCAGCTGGTTCAACCACATAAATGAAACAACATTAAATAGTTATTTTGTGACACGTTTTTAAAACATATTAAAAGTATCAAATAAGTGTAATGAAAATACTTGTGATATTAAAACAAAAAACATGAGACGCGTGTAATAGGTTCTACAGTAAGAAGTGTAGAGAAGCGCTGTCGTTGAGAAAATTCATACAACAGTTCATATCACGTCAGTGCAGTAATATTGTTAGTGACTTCGGCGATCTATTCGTGAATCAAATACTTATTGCATGCGCCCCATGTTATTTACGTTTAAATCTAACGCCTATTTTCACAGGAGAAATTATTTTACACTTTATTGTCAGTTTTAAAAACGTGGTGTATTAGCATTTTTATTTAATATCACTTTCTGCTTTTGATACTCTGTGTGAAATTTTGCAATCACGCGTCTCAGAAACTTGGTACATACATATATATATATATATATATATATATATATCCACAGTTTCTTTTCTCTCACATTACATTGCCAACCAGTTCTGATCTATGTTGAAAACATAACTCATCGGTGTTTGTCCCCGGATTTTCGCATGTAGGAATCGTCCCGGACGATGTCGCTGGTCGGTCGGGTATCTCCCATTTCCCCCGCCCCTTCATTCCGGCCCTGCTCCATTCTCACCACATGTCACCCTTCACCAGCGCGGAAGACCTAGTTGTTAAGTGCTGACCAAAATGTATTCTTTTCACACTAGCTCATCGGAAACTCAGAATTGCAAAATTTGTACAGAACAGACAAGAACAGTCAACAGACATGCACGAAAGTGCATTGTTATCCCGTTCTGAGCTATTAGTCCTTGTACCAGAGGCCAAAATAATATGATTTTATATAATTTGGGGGAGGGGGGTGACCAAACGAAACTTACAGGACTTTCTAATTGGGTAATGAGGAATATAAAAATTAGTGATAAATATCTCAAAACGGTAGTTTCAAAAAATTGAAGCTATTCAAAATGGCTGCCGACAGTGAGTCATTCAAAGTCGTATTACTCAGCAGTGGTTGATTCGGTTTGAAAGATTTTTTAAAAAACTAAACAGATGAATTAAATCTTCAGTTTCACCCCTCAACTAATATCCTGTTTCTATAATAGAATCTCAGAAATTTTGAAAAGTAGGCTACTAAAATTTGGTTTGCATTGTATTGTTGTTACTTCCATTTGCTAAAATAAGAAGTTTTTTTTAAACAAAAATAACATTGAAAAACAAATGAAGCTAATAAAATGAACTTCAATTAAAAACAAAATTCAACCAAATCGGACATTTATAGCCTGAGAAACGATTAAGTATTACTGATGTCTAAATGTCCAATTATACTTGTACCAGAGGTTAAAATAATATGATTTTATATAAATTGGGGGAGGGGGATCAAATCAAACTTACAGAACTTGATTACTGGATCATGAGGAAATTAAAAATGAGTGACAGATATCTAAAAAAAAAGTAGCTTTTAAAAATGGCAGCTATTCAAAATGGCTGCCGTAATGAGTCATTCGAAGTCGTATTATTCAGTTATGGTTGGTACGATTTGAACGCACTTTTTAAAACTAAACAGCGTAATTAAATCTTCAATTTCGATCCTTAACTAATTTCCTGTAATTATAACAGTTTTTCAAAAAATCGGAAAAAAATGTTAACTTTTAGGCAACACTATGCTACTGTTAGAGCCGTTTAATTTCAAGTAACATATATAAGTAGAGGCACGATTATTTCGCGTATTCATCTGGTAGCAACCTAGACTTCTCAGTCCTATACACGAACTGGGCATTGTCGAGTGTTCATTTCACCACGAGTTATTTCCTTATTATTACTGGTTTGCAGTCGTCAAATGTGTATCAAAACAACCGTTGTCCGATCACAGTGACGACAGTGAAGTATACGTTGTTGACGTTCATCCTGACCTAGAATCAATACGTGAAATAATCGTGCCTCTATATATAATGCAAATAAAATGAATTAAAATTTAAAACAATCGCAACTGATTCGGATTTTCATAGCTTGAGAAATAATGCATTATTAGTGGTACGTGAAATTCGCGGATTTAATGACTTGTCGGCTAGGCTAGACTCCACAATCCTATGTACATTCCAGCTTGTGTTATCCGTTCATTTGCTGTCAAACCTGTGAGTTATCACTGTTAGTCTGTAACCGGTAAAGCGCAATTCGTTCCACGTTTTATTCCAAATTTGTAGTTGGATGACAGTTTTCAAGGACGTATATGATATTCTGTTATCCAATCGTAAAGTGACAAAAATTCGCATGCGTTTGGATTGCAGCTCATCCTAAAACGAATCCGCGAATTTTACGTACCACAAATCATAAATAATTTTGAATTATTTGTAATGGCAAAGTTTGCCAGTACTGCATACAGAGTTGAATAATGTTATTTTAATTAAGGCAAACAAGCTACTATAATGAAGACGGAATTGCTCTGCTGAATTTTTTTTCCATTCATCAAACGTGCTACTTGCCAACGCCCCTGAATACATGTACATTATAAAAACTTTTATAAAGAACATAAAAAATTTCTTTCTTAAAGTTCAGTGAATAGTTAAATACGTAATTATTCAAGAAATGTACATACAAACTTAAGTTGAAGTTCTATTTAAAAGCATCGAACGCAAAACAAACAGGCCGAAGAGTATTAACGACAGGACAGGTATGCAGATTAAACGATCTACAATCGACTTACTAGACTTCGCTGTTCTGTAAACATCAATCATATCAGCTGATGCCCCAACGAGTTGTCAGAATTTACTAAAGTGCATGTAATGGCCACTCACCATGACGATCCGGGTTCGATTCCCGGCGGGGATTTTCAAATGTTGAGAATCGTGTCGAATGATGCCGTTGGTAGGTGGGTTTCCTCAGTGGTCTCCTGTTTCCCCCCGTCCTTTCATTCCAGCGCTTAATTGTACTCAACTGATGTCCATGTCACCACTCACAAGTCTGCAGGCCAAAATATATTCACTTCACTTCCAGTGCCTTAATTCTGTGCAGGTTTGTTATTAGTCAAGAAAACGTCGGCAGGTACCAGGTAAACCGTACAGTGATTGCAAAATTAACTGACTTTCACACATATTTGAAATACACGGTGTCTTGAAATTTTTTCCGCGAACTCTTTCGGTCCCTAATTGGACGATGATATGCATCATTAGCAGAGGTACGTAAATTTCGCAGATACATTCCAGGTCAAGTTGAACGCCAATTATGTATACTCCATTGTCATGTCTGTGACTTGCTGGCGGCTGTTACGAAACGCGTTTGACTACTGCAATTCAGTAGTAAATAAGGAAATAATGTGAAGTGCTCTCACTTGCCACCTGCTTGTACGGTTATAAGCCAATAGATAATCGACTGTGGCCAGTGGGTGTATAGGACTGACAAGTCTAGGCTGTTGCCGGTTGAATCCGCGAATTGACGTACCTCTAATCATTAGACTATGTGTCAATTATGTATAAAATATTAATTAGCTTTTAACCAGTCCTGCAAGGAATATTTTAGTCCTACATTGTTACCATTATTGGCATTATAGGACTGAAATTTTTTTTTTTGTAAAATTGTTCCTGTTCTGAAACTGTTTTAGCATGTTGTACTGGTACCTTACAATTGGCACATAGTTAACTGTTACCTTACACCGTCCGATTATAGTCCACGTACTGGTGCACTCGAAGAAGCTATCAAGCAGAGAGGGGTAAGCTATGTGCGATGCGAAAATGAAAACAGGGCGTACATACACAAGCCTACCTTTCTCAATGGTGATGCTATATTAAGCAAAAACTTGAATGGTTATTTATCTGGGTATGAATTGTGTGTATAATAGGTCTAGTTCTCCGTGAAATATTGTATTTTTTTTATTAATTGTGCAGTGTTTTTAAAAAGGGCTTACACGTAACAAAAATGTAAAATTTTTGGTAAATGCATTAGGAAAATATAAAACCTGCTTACAATCGGTCAAATAATTCTTGAAATGTTTCACAGACTTATAATATACATTTATTTGTGTCGTATTAGCCTAGTTTTGAAAAATAATTTACTCACGTTCAATGCTTATAAAATGAACTGTCGTTGTAAAACATTTGGTTTGGTTCATTCATATGATTCTCGAGAAGACACATTGCCGAAGGCTGGTTCACAAATTTGATGTATTTCTGTTTACAGAATCATAAGTTATTAGTGGGGGCATATAGACCTATAGACATACATGCGATTCATGCATACATGGATACAAGCATTTATACATGCCAATATACTCATATGCATACATGCAAGCATACACACATACATACACGCACACACAGACACAATACTCTATAAGCCTAAAGTAGGTTGAAAAACACGTTCTGATGTTACGGCCAAAATGCGACTCCTGGAAAGGCGCCTTACGTGTTCCTCTTCCAAGAAAAGTTGCGTCACCGCTCTGTTTTACCTTGACGAGATATGAGATGAATTATCTGCAGGGGACTTACTGTAGGCGTGACCACATGCTGGTCCGATGTTAACATGGCAGCTCATGAGGTGAAAGAGGCTCGTCACTTCCACCACTACTTAAGTTTCTCTGCGAAAGTTTGCGTAAATCTTTAAACGGTATTTTGAAGTGCAACTGAGTGTAATGCAATAAATAGAAAGGTAAAACACATTTCTGCGTCGAAAATAATTTTAACTTATTTATGTTAAAATAAGATAAAACTTTAAATACTTTAATGATCATAGTCGACAGTGTTTGTTTTTTTTTTCTCTCGAAAATTACTGGCTATAAATTATTTCTGTAAAATTAATTTTGTTTCTAATATATTTTTTGTTGAACTGAACGCAAGGAAAATTGTCGATAGTAATAACGTTGTGTTTTCTCTCGCAGACTATAGTTACTTCCACTTGTCAGTAAGGTCCAGAATTTTTACTGGCTAGCGTTAAACGTTTAACGCAACGACTGGAAGGATAGCTTACTTTTACTGCGATACATAACAGCGATTATAGCCATAGCCATGACTTATTGTGACACTTAATGGTAGAGACATGCAAAATTCGCGTTATTTCCTGACAGCTGACTAGACTCCAAGTGACTATAGGCTCATCAACGTCTCCTGCTGGCCGATATTGTCGTGACTTGCCGCGGAGAATGCTTACACGGTAGAGAGGCCAATCTCTGTAAAGACATAACACACTCAAATTTCAAAACATAAAAGTTCGTGGCCAATTGAATCGCAGATTACGCTCTGTTATGTATAGGACAGTGAAGTTTAGTCTGCTACCAAATGATAACGCGAATTTTGCATGTCTCTACTTAATGGTAACGCTAGTTCATCTGTAGACAGGCATTTGCAAACCCCTTAAGAAATCAGATAATCCTAGAATATTATAATCTAGTGCGTTCATATAATATTTTGCCACGCCACGTGTGGTTGTTCTCTGAGTACTACGAATAGGACCACACAATAACTAAATTATGGCCGACTATGGTCAAGGCTATATTAGTAACCCCCTTAAGGGCGCCGCCTACCCACGAATGAGAGGCTCAAAAGCGACGGAGCTGTAAGGTCGACTTTAAAGCGCGCATCCAATGCCGCGTCGCCTCAACGAACCAAGCGCTGAACTAGCGTGCAACGTTCCTGCCGAACGTTTTTACTACGGGACATTAAGCGGTGACAATATTCTTTTATTGGTGGAAAGTCTGCAACTAAGTTCAGTGCAGGTCGCAATCTAAGTTTCACATATATTCTGTTAGCACATTTTGAAGTACGGAAGTCTGAAAAGACCGGTCTTAGCCATGTTGGAAGGGTTAGAAACAGTGTTTTTAATGATCGTGGCGTCTTAGCAATGAGGTTCCGACCTTGTCTGAAGTTTGTTTTCTGATTGTACGTTGGCACAATGGGCACATGTGGAATATTTTCGTAGAAAAAACCTGTTTACGAACACACCGCAACGCATTTGAAGCGTGAGGTAGGCGGCCGCATTAACTATCGAGTTCTATCCTATATTTGTAGTGTGTAGGCCCCGATGGGACGACGAGGTATTCTCTTGACGTGGGACCAGATACCTAAGTTTATAGGTTCAGTTATACAGAACGTGACTTTTGATCTGACCACAAGTTTAAAATAAATGCACGCGCATTTAAAGTCAAACATTCACAAGTTTTTCCGGTCCTGTGACATTTGCATCTCGAGCGTAACAACAATGCGTTTGAAGCCACACTGAGACAGCAGTCAGGAGTCATGTACAATTCTTTTTTTTTTTGTATTTTATATCCATAAATTTTGTTTTAATCGCTGGTAGCGATTTAATAAACTCTCCCTTTTTTCTCGTCCTCTTTCCACCTTGAGAATGATAACCGTTACAAGATATTTAGAAGTATTTTTAATTTCTGAAGTCATTTGTTTATAAGTTGGATCGTCAGTATAACTTTGAATGAGAAATTGGAATGAAGGAAACTGGTTCCACATTTCTGATTGCAACAACACCATGAAATACAAAATTGTGAAACTGTCTTCTGTTTAAGGTAAATATTTAGTTGCAAACTGAGGTAAGGGACACATAATACAACGTTTTAGTTTGAAGCATCTTATTTACGAATTGAAATATCAAAAATATTACATACAGATTTATGTTACTCGAAACCATTATTGATGTTGTTGCAATCAGAAATGTGGAACCAGTTTCCTTCATTCCAATTTCTCATTCAAAGTTATACTGACGATCCAACTTATAAACAAATGACTTCAGAAATTAAAAATACTTCTAAATAACTTATAACGGTTATCATTCTCAAGGTGGAAAGAGGACGAGAAAAAAGGGAGAGTTTATTAAATCGCTACCAGCAATTAAAACAAAATTTATGGATATAAAATACAAAAAAAAAAAAGAATTGTACATGACTCCTGACTGCTGTCTCAGTGTGGCTTCAAACGCATTGTTGTTACGCTCGAGATGCAAATGTCACAGGACCGGAAAAACTTGTGAATGTTTGACTTTAAATGCGCGTGCATTTATTTTAAACTTGTGGTGAGATCAGAAGTCACGTTTTGTATAACTGAACCAACCACAGACCTACGAGGGGAGAAAAACAGCAAATACCTTGATGACTTGTTAAGGGACAAACAACCTACCCAAATTGACAGCATTCGATGGGCAGGTAGATGACGCTCTCGAATGTAATATGTGTACTATATTATAATACAGTATTGTGTAATATAATTTAATGTAATAAAATATTATATAATTTAATATACTATGGTACAGATACGCTGGGTTCCTTGTCAACATATTACAAATCTCATTAAATTTCCATGCACCCAGTCACGAGTAAAATCTTGCGAAGGTCCTAAACGAACCCTCAACAAACTTTAAAGTTGCTTACAGAAAGATAGTAATCACCTGGTTTGATGTCCACTACAATCAGTATATCCTAATATTACGAGCATTTTTATGGGTTACCGTGGGATGTGATACGTTTCATACGGTATGAGTAACTTCCATGTATCATAGCTAGTGCGCGAAATCAGTACCTACTTCCGTGAAGTCTGCCAAAGAGTCGGTAGACACGCTAAATTGTATCTTTCTACCAACCACAGTAATATTTAAGTCAGAATTAAAAGATAAATCGAAAAGTGGTTTGATGTGAAAATGCTTGTCAATAGATAGCCAATGCTGCAGTATTTTATAGACCTAATACTACATTAGTGTGCACATACTAAAATTAAAAAAAAGATTACATAAATAAAATACCAATTATACCTCTGCAAATCATACACCGCACTTAAGTTTTAGCGTAGCAGACACACGTTTCAAAATAAGTTACTATCATTAAAGTAAAACTTACCAAAAATTAACGGTAAAATGAGTCCCACCGAATCTTGATTTATTCCTTGTTTGATATTGTGTGCAATAAAACACTTTGACATCGACGTCGTCGTTGCAAAATTACCCGGTAAGGTACGGCAAGTGGACTTTACGTCTGTCGACAGCGAGGTCATTCGAGAAGGTGACGCCTACTTTGGTACAGTGCCAGGAGCTGGAAGATGATTCAGCCACGCTCGTCGTTAAGGAACCATCGCAGCATTAGCCTGGAGCGATTGCGGAAACCATGCAAAATTACCAAATTCTCAAGTTTGTTAACAAAGACATGATAGTATACAATACAAATGTATGACTGCATTGCATTACGAAAGGTAAATATAACTTCTTTGATTTTTTTACCAGATAAAAAAATTGATGGTTAATTTTTTTCTTACTTCATTAGACTATATGCATTATTGAACTTGTTATTTTAAAGGTTGTATCAAAAGTGATGAAGACACTATATACAGGGATGAACGTTCAACGTTTCCTTGTGTGTTAACCATTACTTAGTAATTTGTTAACCTTTATACATGTTTATGTTGTTGGGCAAAAAAATAATAAATTTAGCGTTACAATTTGTATAACTTGATAACTTTTGACTCTAATTTTAATAAAATAGCATGTGATGATTTTTTTTGAAATGAGAGTAATTATATTAAACAATTTCGATTGGTTTTGTATAGTTATCACTTGCACACCTAAATATTCGTATATATACATATATATATACATAAACACACATTCATACATACATGGGGAGATAGCTCCAGTACCGGACGCGTTAGATATATGTTTTTTTTTTTGTAATTTATGGTGGTATTATTCTTTGCAATAATATATTAATATTATATGCTGGTCATGCAGTTAAATATACGCACAAACTTATCATATGATTAAATTTCACAGCAAATAATTTTAAGATGTTTTAACATTTTTGTATGTTACATTGTTGACATCATAAAGGGGTTCCCGGTACAGGGCAACATTTTAAAATATGCATATTACATTGAATAAGAAGAATAATACTAAAATAATGAAAAACCTGGAATATACACCCTAATGTATGTACCAGGAATAAAGAAACATTTAAAAATGTATCTACAGCTCTGACACTTAAAAATACACGGTAAATTCGCTGTCTGCACACCCGTCATGTGCCCAGGCACCGCATTATGTTTTCTATTTTTCGTTAGATTAGTTAAGGTTAGGTTATCTAACCTTCTCCTTAACTGAGAAATTCGACTATAGTCGAATATACAAAATATTGCTTAACTGCGACATGAGACTTTAGTCGAACACCGAATTAAATGACTCTGCAAACACTACGTACATCGATATCTCGCTTAAAACTTACCAAAAATAAACTATTTACAAAATAACTACCTATTATTTATCTTTACACCTTCTTAGCATAATTAAACTAAATTTTTCTATCCCGCAGCTTAATAGGTCTAACCTGACGAAAAATTGAATACTTAATAGTAAAATAACTTAACCTAACCAAATATAACCTAAACTAACTTTAACTTACATAACCTATAACAAAACGGAAAATTTCGAAGTTAAAAAGCT
Source organism: Medauroidea extradentata (assembly GCA_003012365.1). Taxonomy (NCBI): domain Eukaryota; kingdom Metazoa; phylum Arthropoda; class Insecta; order Phasmatodea; family Phasmatidae; genus Medauroidea; species Medauroidea extradentata. Next base: position 13,366 of record PNEQ01127683.1, on the reverse strand, counting down.
ACAATTATTTTCTTTACAGACGACTACTTCTAACGTCTATAGAAACATTTTTCATTGATAAACTATACCTCTAAAATCAATAATTGGCCGGTACACGATGAGTAGCTATTCTTAATATTCGATATTATGCGTTTGTTGATTTGTGACGAGTGAAATGCGAGTTAAGTGCTCATTTTTACAGTCAACGATAAATCCAGTGTTACGTTCATTGAGCGACTTTGCGAGTGTAATATTTCGGATCGGCGGCATGTAACTCACGTGTTGGAGCAAATATGGTTACACATAGCGATTTGGTGTATATCTCATATCAAGATAGCAGTGATTGGAAGGTCGATATGTTTCAAAGTCTCGGTAAAACTATAAATATGTTACGGCTTGGAAATACTAGTTTGTCGAAGTAGCCTGGCGTGATCTTAACATACTAGGTTAACGTCCTTGAGTTTGCTGCTTGTTTAAGTGTTTAGTCGTAAAATCAGTGCTCACAGTAAAACAGCGTTATGTTCAGGTGTCAAAGTAAAGCCCGGTATAGGTTTACGATTTGTTATGATTGAACAACGCGTGTAAGATGCATATCTGTACGAGTAAAATGTTTCACCCATACAGTGAAATAATGTGCGTGTCAGTTGTGTACAGCCTCATCAGAAGACAAGAACAATGTCTCACGAAAAACAAAAATCTATTCTCCCTTTCCCTCAAATAAAATAAAGTCCCAACAGTAGTCATAGTTAGCAACACATTGTTTGTATTAAAAGGGTAGGTTACATTCGTTCAGTTTGTTTTAATAAATATTCTGTGCTAACAGTAGTGGGTGGATTGATGAATTGTGGACATGCTGCTTCAATTCACTGCAGGGTTAAATTAGCGAAGGTAATCGTGAATTATGCACAACTTTATGTATCGCATAAAAAATGAAATGAACTATACGGTTAATACGCGATACTGTATACTTGTCAAATATAGTGCAGACCTATTTGGCACAGTTCGATTTTAGAGTTCGTTAAGTTAAAATAAAGCATGTTCTCAAGTTCATTGATTGATACGTTGAAGAAAACGTTTGCAAATTTATGTAAGTTTATAATACGAAGCCATCAGAAACCTCAACAGGCATTCCTTTTTTTTTCGTTTGTAAACTACGCAACATATTTTACACAATAATTAAAAAATATCGTACAATAACTGGAAGTCAAGAGAGAGAGAGAGAGAGAGAGAGCGCAATTGGTAAAACCGGCGTTGATAACCAAACATTGCATCCACACGTGTCCGCCATATTTCGTTCTGTGTGGTGAAATCTCACAGATCTCACTTCTCCATGCCAACAGCTAGTGAAATTAATTGCGAATTGAATTATTTCACTTCGAAATTATTTTCACTCAAGAATCGCAAAGTGAATTCCTTTACGAGATATTCAGCAATTTCCAGTTGGAATTATTTCACAGAAATTCAAGAATTGGGTCATTGGACAGGTTTCGGAAAACCATCAGGATAACCAGAGATAGAAATCGAGCCTAGGTCTCACCAAGAGCGAGTCCAGTGTTTTACCGCAGTGTCACCTCGCTAGATGTTTACGATAGAACACTGAGCTTTGTTGCATAGAACCGTGATTGATACGGTCAAAGTTTTCAAGTCTCATAGAACAGCAGAACAATGGCAAGCATCTAGGTTGTTTCATGTAGCGACGATAGGCCACTTGATGTTCAAGTCAGAGTCACCATAATTTGATTCCTTGTCTCTCCGACGCGAATGTGAATGGTCAGTTGACAAATTCCTCTTTCGTAGTACATGAAGATGGCATGTCTTCATTCTGCGTAGTACCAGAAATAATTTACAGTCCTTACCTCGACGGTAGGCGCTACAGTAACTGTCCCCTTAGCGCAGCAGTGCCATTTTTCTTACTTTACCATAAAACTGCAGAGAGCAGAAATAAAATGCTTGTTATTTATGTATTCGGTTTATCTCCACGATCTTTTGAACTGCGCGCTGTTGAAGAGAAAATCCATTTCTTAAAACTTCACTTGTAAAGGGAAGAAGATTACAAGATTCAAATCTCTTAGAGCAGGTTCGATAAATTTCTGTAGTCTGCAATTTGTCATCGCCCACTATAAACCTGCGGTTCGCTTGCAGTTGTTAACAGAAAACTTCTATGTGATTCACTCTCTTGCTGTACTTAGCATGATAATGACGCAGTCTGTGAATACCTAAACAGCCGTCTACAAAGGAATAAAAGTCGTAATTCTTCCCGACTTTGACTTGAGACGATGTCACATTTTCCTTACACACACCTGCCAACTTCGCCTACGTCTGTTCAGCAGCATAAGTTGTATAAAGAATTATGTAACTGGGAAATAATCATGAAGAATATACGCGTGACCTATCTTGGGAAATGTCTGTCAATGTTCACAAACTCTTTGCATGGCCCTTAAGGTGGATTCACATCTAACACTTTGTTTGTGTAAATATAGAAACACTGAAACTGCGTGTAAGCATTCACATCATCACTTAACTTGCGCATGTACGCAAAGTGGTGGTTGTGAATCCAACTTTACTCTTCCGGAGTCCATGTGAATGGCAATATTTCGGTTCAAGCTATGTTCACGCAACTCCATTGCGAAAAAAAAAAAAAAAAAAAAAAAAAAAAAAAAAAAAAAAAAAAAAAAAAAAAAAAAAAAAAAAAAAAAAAAAAAAAAAAAAAAAAAAAAAATTCAGAAGTATGTTTTCACTGGACCCTTAAAACTTTCATTCATCCTGTGTGCGTATTTCTAAACTGCGGTCATTTTCATATTTTTAGCATAGTATATAACATATCTTAGGAAATATTTTTTTAGAATTTCATGAAACTTGGTAAACCTATATTATATACAAAGCTGACTTAAATATTGAGTATTTCGTTCATCCCGTGTTCATATTTTCAAAATTGTGGCCATTTTTATTTTTTTAGCATAGTATCCCATTTCTTAGAAAATACTTTCCAGTATTTCATTAAACCTGGTATACCTATACTGCATACAAAGCTCAATTCACTTGTGTGTAATTTGTTAACCCTGTCTTCATGTTTTCAAAATAACTGCCGTCTTTATATTTTTAGCATAGTAATACATATCCTAGGATATGTACATATATAAATATATATCTATGTTTTTTTCACAATTTCATCAAACTTGGTACACATATGCTGTATACAAACCTGACTTGCCTTTTTGTAAATTTCGTTCGTCCATCTGTAATATTTTCACAACCACGGATATTTTTAGTTATCTTTTTGATAGACATCCCAGAAAATCTTTTCCCCATTTCATTAAACTGGTTACTCGCATATTACTTAGCAAGCTGTCTTATCTTTGGTATATATCGTTTATCATACGTCTAAATCATTATTATTATTTGATATTCCTAGATTATGTAAATTGTTTTAACTTTTACAGTTAATTGGCACCCACTTTGAGGAAAGTAGACTTATCAGTTATGCTGGTAACTTCTTACATTTTTTACTTTTTTTCGAAACTACTTCTTACTTCATTGTATATTTAAGAAAACATTTTAAAATCAGTTTTCTTCTGTGTAGCCTCTATTGTCTCTAGAGAAACTTATTTAAAAATTACTGTCATCGATTTTCAGGTTTACTTAACTTTTAAACTTATCAAGTACACTCACTATAAAGTAAAATAGTTTGAGGTACTGGTCGGTACCATAGTGTCATATTAATATAGTTTTTCGTAATAAACCAGTTTGGCTCAAACTCGATGAAGGAGCTTCAAAACCGCTTGCCCCATTCCTTCACCGGAAAACCAGTCTGAAGAAATATTACTTTGTAAAAATAAAGAGTAGGGCTTTTTCAAGTCCAAACACATGCTTTGCTCCAATACGTAAGCAATAAATCTAAAAAATCTAGTGGAAGAGGTTACTAAAACGGAAGTGACGTTAAGCTCACGAACGGAGTCTAACTGATCATAGAATTCACAAGGGCGTGCTTTGACCGACCAGTGTCAAAATGTTACCGACCTGCTACGAACATTCGTAAACGCCGAGTGACAAAGCATAGAAGACTGAAAGCTTACTAGGAGACGTGCAGTTCGAGTTCTTGAGACCAGATAGTGCCCGCATCGGGAGACGAGAAGTATCAAGATTTACTACCACAGAGGGAGACCCCGTCACTGGTAATGGTCGCCCACTCAAATGTCGAGGCTGTTTGTTCCCTACCTGTCGCTGGTCGCTGCCAATCACTCCCGTGTTCCCGATAACGCCGTGACGGGCACTTGTCAAACTACGATCCACCACTCCTCCGAGGTCCACCGCCTCCGTTAATGGGCTATAAAGAACCTGTGTTGTCTGTTTGTTCTGACATTGGAGTCTTCCTTTTGGCCTTGTCCAGAGTTATGCAGCTACGAAGTACTTGTTAGGCACGTGGGCTAGTGAAAAAATATCCGATTGCACGTCCTCTGCTCTTCGCTGAAGAAGGGTTTTTAACTAAACAAATAATGGGCGTGGGAGATTTACTTGACTTGTATGGCAAACAAAAATAGTATATAATATTATTTTTGTATATTATATTTTCATAAAGTTTGTCAATAAATAGAGAAAATCGACCATACATCTAGATATACCTTAATGTCGTGAGGGGTCGCGGTGGTCGAATGGTCAGACCTCTCGCCTCTCGGTTCGATTCCCAGTGGCGTCGGTCCCCGGATATCCGCGTGTGGGAATCGTGCCGGAATATGGTTTTCTCGGGAATCTCCCGTTTCCCCCGCCCTGTCATTCCGGCGCCGCTCCATACTCACATACTCAACTCATCTCACCCCTCACCTGCGCTGAAGACCTCGATGTTAAGCGCTGACCACAATCTCTCACTCACTTAATATCGTGATATAGGTCATTCGGAATAAAGTGAGCACTAAAAAATTAACCTTTGAAAAATATCATTAGCCGTTACTGCACATAATTCAACATTAACTACAGTTGCCTTTCTGCATGTATAGTTGGCAGCGAAATTACGCAATATAGTTCCCTGTATTATCCTATTAAATAGAACAATTCAAAAACTAAGTCAACGGAAATTAACTCAATTGTATTTTATATAATTAATAAATGGGTTTTTTACTAAACAGTATCGATTCATACTGACTGTACAATTTCTTACATTCGCAAACACAAAGTGACGTGTCCAGAGAGGTTAGGTATGTCTCGTCGTTAGCCGTTACGCTCGGAAAGATACAAATTGACTGTAAATAGAACTTCAACAGGGCTTTTTTGAGTGCTCACTTTATCCTGAACCAGTTATAAACCACTTTGTAGACTTCAAAGAATTTATAAGGATCTGTACACCGAGTTTACTAGATTTAAACAGATAGCAGGCATGTGTAGTTTCGGCAATAAAAGACTAATTTATTAAATAAGATCACGATTAAAATGTTTGACATATTCCTGTTACTGAAGTTCGAAGCCTTAATATTACGAAGTAGGGTAGGTTTATTCTATTCTAAGAGTAGAACATTGAAAATCCTGTAGTAAATTGAAAAGTAGGTTTCTGTGCTTGAAGTACCGCCTAGCCAGCGGGTCTGTAATGGCCGAGCGACGATAGCTTGCGACCGGACGAAGCTTGTGATGCATCGCTGTTTAAATAGCATTTTTGTGATCATGACCGCCCTATTCTGCGAGTGTCGCTATCTTTTGCGAGTAAGCAAACGTTTGCGACAACGCATTCCAGGCGACGGCAGTTAGCAACGCTTCTGTGGAGAAATTTCTCTCGAAAAATAATATATTCGAAATTTTCTGTTTACAGCGACAAAATTTTGTCTTTCTTTAGTTAGCATCATCCGTGTTGGTAATGCTACCTAGCGTAATAAATAGGTTAAAAAGTTAATTATATGCTCCGAAATGTCGGTAAGAGTTCCAGAGTTTTAGTTGTGTTGTGCACAAACGAAGTATTGCCATTTCATTTAAGTCATTTTAGAAAGTGGCACATCAATTTAATCTAATTTTAAGTCAGAAAATAACCCAAATCATTCACATTGTGCATTTTGTCTTAAAATCTCTGAAGATAATTTCTCCAATTAAAAGTTGGCCTTTGTGAGAAATTGAAATGAAGACGCGTACAAAACGAAATAAGTACAAATAGTCCATAATAACAAAAAGAAGGACTAGACATTCGTAAATAATTCGTAAATATATGCGTTTTATAGATTTTTATTTCTTATTGTAAAATGTGTGGTTCTTCTGTATTACGATTTACTCTGTTATCATTTACGGCAGGAGTTATGAGACGTCATTATTACATAGCCTATATGTGAAAGACTCGGTTTTTGCTCAAATAATACTTCTACATAAAAGTTGGTAAAATTTTTCCTGAAAAAAGAAATATATATATGTGTGTGTGTTAAAGAGACGTATTAATATTACAGAAATATTGTTTTTATTAAATGTTATTTATTTTGTCTGACAATTGTCTCATAATTAAATCGCGGCGGTAAGAACAACTACACGGGCAAATTGTACTGTATTAAATTGTAAACGCAAAAGTAAAGTCAAAATGATATATTGTTGTAATCGTTTGAATTCACGGACAGAGAATATAACTAAATAATTTAAAAAATATCGTTGTGCAGGTGCTTTAATTTATCTGTCAAATCTATTGAATTAAAATTCTTGAATGCCATGTGAAGCCATGTTGACGTCATAACCAATGCTATTTTGTCTTTCAATTTACTGAATTACTAGAATTTCGTCAAAGATTTTCGTTTCGAACATGTTTGAAATTTTCTTGAAATGAAATCTTGTGAACAGAAAATGCTTTTTTTTTTACAGTATCAATTCATATAACATATTAATTGAGTTCTGAATACGAGTTATTGAACATTAACATTAAATACGCCCATAATTTATTTTAAATAATTTATACAAAAGTATTGAGAAATTTTGTATTTGTTTAGCCAAACGGTAGGCCTATTGAGTTGTGCAGGGTTGTGTATTTACAAATAATAACTGTATATTTACACTTCAATTCATGTATGTTTTACAACAACTGTTTGAGTGACACAAAATGTTTTGGGCAACCAGTTTTCAAAAAAAAATGTGTACAAATACGAAATAATTTTTAAATTGGGATAGGCCTACGGAGGTCATTTTGTTTCACATCATACACACTGCTCACGAAAATATATCCCACTTGTCTCCACAGGTATTTGGAAAATTTAGACCACTTTAATGAGCTATGGCATTCTCGTTGTAGGGCCTAGACTAATAAATGTTCTGACATAAGTTTACAAGATTTTTCCCGTGAAAGTACGATATCTTTTATCGTGTACCAACAACCACAAAGAAGAAGAGCTGCAGATGTTCGCATAAGATATTGAAACAAAGTGGTACAAAATTTTTTTAGAGAAAATCAAAAGGTCTAATTTTCCCTACATTGTCTAGGCGCTCTTCCTCCTATAGAGAAGAAATAAAATTCAAGACAACGTGAACGCAGTGTTGCCAGGTCGTGGGATTTGTGCCATTTCGCAGGACTTTTTAAATATAATAGGTTAATTAAATATGAGACAAAGGGATTTTTTATGACTATGGGACTTTGATTCACAACCTTATTTTTTTTTTTAAATATTATGAGCTTCACAGTATCTTTTTAATGTTTTTAGCATTGTTGCGTAATCGCGGTACGTTTAAGTTAATTTTTTGTAGATGTATCTATTTTTGTAAATTATTTAGAGATTTGTTTATTTAAACTCTTTGAATGTGTTTCTTGCTATATGGGTCCTTTCCAATAGCTAGGAGCACGCGGCGCTGGAAACTTAGAAATAAATAACCCTTCAATTTATGTACAAATTAACGGTTAGTTTTAAAACGATGCTGTCTCGAGACAACATTACTTTTTTTTTTTTTTAGCTGTCGGATTTTTTTGTGCTGAAATGGGACTTTTGCATACTAATCATGGATTTTTACTCGTATAACACTAGCAACATTGCATCACATCTGTTCATGCAATCGTTCGCAGGCCGTTGTACACGGCCCCGGGACGGCAGGCCTGCAATCTGATCTCATGTTCCATGCGGTCATACCATTAACTCCTCGCGCATGAGCCCAGCAGGTGTCAGACGAGGCGTACTTGTTGACAGTGTGTGTCCCGTGTGTAATTCCACTGCGCTGGCCGGGCGCCAAGCCAGTATCTCAGCCGTCGCGTGACGCCAGCTCGTATGTTGAGTTTCCTCTTCAGGGCACCGTCACGTCTCCACAACTGTGGCACGACAAGTTATGAAACCCTTCTAGTCTGTTTTATTTGTATTTGTTTCCCTGGTCCGTAAAACACATTGTTCTTATTATGCATTATCATTTCTACATTCCGCTCCCTAACAAGATGAGCATGCTAATTTAGACACTCTGGAGCATAAATATGATATGATAATTTACAAATAGAGAGCAATTCAAGAATAAGAAATACACGAACTAAAAAAACGCTGTTCGAAATGCGTTTATTTATTATGAGCAAAACCTGTAATTAATTGTCCCTCTTCATGAATACTGGACTCATGAATAATCATCACATATTAACTAACTACTTCCATATGCGCAAACTGTACACATCAATATTCCAAAAAAATATTGATTATTTGACGTTGGTGTTTGCTCAAGTCGCTAATGGAAAACCAAATAATTACGTACAACAGATAATGCAGTTTTAGTAGTATTATTTCAAACAAATATAGCCATAATATTCAAAAGATAACAATAATTACAAACATATGTTGTAGATGTTTATTAAATATATAATGTTATTTATTTTTACGAAATACAACAATGCAAACACCCGAAAAAGGATAGCAATAATTTAACAAGATTTGAAGGATAGGCCAACAAACTATTAGTTTTTATTTCTTAAACGTTAATATATTACTTTTTTTATTCGCCGTATAAATTCTGTATTCCTTTCAACATGTCTTGCCAGACAAACAAAGTCGACATTTTGTAGTGGTTGTATTTTTTTCAGCAACCGAAATATAAATTTATCTCAATTATATCGACTAAACTGAATAAAGAAACTTTTAAGAAACAGATTGTTAATATATTTTTGCAATGCAAAGACTTACTCCAGGTTTAAGAAGGTTGAAAAGCAGACAATAATATTTAAATATTTCTTCTAAAGAGTTTGACATCAATGAGATGTGATTGTTAAAAAAAAATAAATAAATAAATAAACAAAAATAAAGAACAAATAAACAAAAAATATAAAGCACGAAGAAATAATAAAAATATAAAAAAGGACGCATTGTCCTGCATATTCTAGGTCGTAAGTTGGAGAAATTTTTGATCATTTTGAAAGATAAAAATCGTTTTAGAAAATATTTTGCGGGAAAAAAATGCTTTAATCAACTTCGTGAGTAGTGTTAAATTACACAGAAACCTTTATTCACGTGATATTGCTTGTTGTACAAGCACGACAATTTAGTATTAATAAAATGTCTAAGATACTTGTAGGCCTACCGTAACGAGGGGTCAAAACGACAGGTGAGAAACCAGATATAGAGAACTTCAGGGGAAAAACGTGGATAAAAATTTCAGCATGACGACATATTTCTCCCTTACGTCAAGTCGTTAAGGTTTCTCAAAAATAAAATGCACTTTATTTATTTTAAATATTTGAAACTAATGTTGTAAACATTTTCCTGGGGTCTGATTTACAATTGTTACACAACAACTTAAATACTGTGCACATTAATATTAGTCTGGTGGCATTTTATCATACGCTATTAAGCGAGAATCAAACCTAAATTTCTAATACAAACTGTTTACTTATATTGTGATTGTTCCTGTAAGATTTATATCATTCAAAGACGATAACTGAAGATGGCCTGTTGCTGTGTCAGGGTTGTGTTACTTGTGCAGTCCACGCAAATGTAAAAAATTTGCAATGCGATGTGATAATCACTGGGTTTGGTGTTAATGATCCTCAAAAATGTGAATTACTAATTTAATGTGTAATTGATCACCTCATTCAGTAAATGTAAATTTTGAGGCCTTAGTTACAAAATTGTATTATTATTATTATACTGCATAACATTTCAAAGTACTAAACCGAGCGAGGCGATGCAACAGTATAACGTTGGACTCCCATTCAGGAGGACCCGGGTTCGAAGCCCGGACACCTGTCATCCTGATTTCGATTCTCTATGGTTTCCCGAAATCGCTCCAGGCGAATGCTGGGGTAGTTCCTTAACAATGGCCATGGCCGTCTCTAATCCTAGTTCCTGGAATTGTATAATGTTGTGTGTCATCTTCTCTAATGACCTCAATGTCGATTATATACGTAAAGCCCACGTATAATAATTTCTAAGTACACAATTTAAAAAAAATCGTAAATGTTCGTACATTTTCTATTTTTATTTACTTGAACGAGACATATTACAAATGAGTAGATTACACTGCCCTATGCATATTCAAGTACCGTATATTCGTTTATTGTAAGCTGTTCCAGTGAATAGCACCTAATGGACAAACGGTCGGGGCTTGAGTACATTACACGGCAGCGGATTATAACACACATGTCATTTAACTCTCGACACATTCCTTCTCCTAGATATAACTGGACCACTTGTATGTTTGTGACATTTTCTCAGGTTGGCTGTGACTTATTCGATACATTCTGGATGACTCAAGCAGTCCATAATCTACAAAATTGCAACATAATTCATGGTGCGTCACTGCGTAAACGAGCTGTGATATTTTTTCGTGTCATGTATACACATATCTTCGCAGTATAACACAGTGGTCTTTAAACACTTCGATTATTATGATTTCAGTAGAACCGAAGTTTTACCGTACATAGTTTACTTATACATAGATTCATGTAAAGTTATCTTTGTTATTATGCGACAGACTAGAATCCACTAGCCTGTGCTCACCCGAACACGATTACGATGTCCATGAAAGTACATGTACAGCTCAGTGATTAGAAGTTACGACACGTATAAGAAATTTGCTGAATTTTTGACTGTATAGTTAAGCAACCGTTTTTAAAATTATAGCAGTATATTTAGCAACATGCTTTGTAATATCATGTGTGGGAAACAGATGTTAGAAGTTTGGCCATCGTAAATCGTTCGTCAGAAAATTGTCACTGCTGTAAAATTTTAACTCCTAAAGGAGAGACTATTTTCGAGGACATTCAGTTTTAAATTTCTCGGAATAGAATTGATAAACCTGCTGATTTCTGTTAAAATTCTGAGCCTACATATTATATGCTCTCATAATCACTGGGTTTTGTGACAAGTGAAGAGCAAATATACTCATATATACTTCACTGGGATGGTGTTTTCAACACCCCATTGCAAGAAACTGGTTCTGAATACCATGACCAGTGTTGCCAGATACCCACGACGAAAAAATCAATGAAAATGGTTAAATTTCCCATATTTGTAACATATTTCCTCACAATATTCTACAGCCAAAAATGAAAACGTACTTACTAAAAACGTCAATTCATAAATAAAGCATTTATGCCCCACTGCAGCAACAATACGAACAGAACAACCACAACTATCATTAACCATTGCCATAAAACAAACGTCCACAGAAGTGAAAGTGACAGCGAAACGAAAAGAAAGGCAGCATCAGTACCATAAACGTTATAGAGTTACCAAAATTCAATACGAACACTACTTGAAGTCCCTAAAATTTCAAAAATGAGTTAGAGCAGCAATTAACATCTGGAAAAATCCCTATTTGTAAATAACCGAGGGTAAACTACGATTTTGGTCGTTTTTTTTTTTTACACTTCGAAAACAAGTTTCTTTTGTGAAATTCGCCCCTAAATTTATTGGACAGACGAGTGGTAGGCGTTGTTGCCAGCTGAGCTAACCGACGATGACACTTAAGAACAAAGCACTGTAACCCACATCATTTGTTCTTGGCGTAGGTGGTTTGACCCGGAATAATGAGCTAACGGTCGACTCCTGACACTATGGCCCCTGGAAATCCCAGTGCTTTAATGACCTCAGCAGTAAGAGTAATACGTTCGTCTGGCTGAATGATTTTTCAGCACAATAACAGCACCTGAAAAAAATTTGCACGTTCCAACAGCTCCATCAGTACATTTTCGAAAAAGTAAAAATGTTATCACCGTACCTTAATATTAAAAGAACTTACCGTTATGAATCAAATTTAATATTAAATAATACAAAGACAGTTTCAGTTACTACTATGCAAAGATTTCGAGTATTTTCTAAACATTTATTCTGCCTGGTAAAAAGGTCGGGCTCGGACGTTTTCGCGAAAATATTTTTGTCCTAATATGTTTCAATGCCTTCCGTGACATCTACACTTCTAGTTCATGGTTACTGGCTGTGCTTTACTTCTGCAGAGTCGTATTTAATTTGACTATACCAATCAGAACAAATTTACCAGCGACATCACATGTCTGTGATTTGCGGATAGAACCCCTAGACGCTGGGAGTTAAAACGTCCAATCACTGACCATAAATCAGAGATGTAGGTGTGCGCGCAAGGCACTGGAACAAAATGGTGAAAATTTATCGCGAAAACTTCCTGACCCTAGAAGAGATTTAAGTACATAATAGTCTAGTATATTACTACCGGAGTTTCTTGCATAGTGATTGCACTGAAATGTTATACGTTGATTTTTACGTGCAATTATTATATATTCTTTTGTATGTTTATAAGCAACATGTGAAAATTAGTAATGATCACCTTTTATGTACATTAACGCACTACACATCTCTGAAATTCTTGGGACAATGACATACTTGGCAGGTGTGCCTCTTGAAAATAATTAATTCAAATGCTCTGAGTGTAAATAGTAACATTCTCCTACTAAAACTATAATTCTGACACTGTTACAAATGAAACAGGTTCTGAGATGAATAACTGTGTGTAAGATTTTTTGTTTTGTGAGGATCGCAATGCAGTTTACGCGTTTTATTAAAGCTTTGTTTTGAAATCACAAAACTAAATAAATAAAGAAGAATTTAAACAACTGTTTGGTTCAGGTATTGAACTTCACTAGCTAACCTTTCATTCCCACTATTTACTGGATTAAAATAGAAGTTTCACGGGAACTTAATTGTAAAACACCACAGACATACTATTTTGACTAACTACAATAATTCAAAAGCCCCATATCCTTAGGCCTAGTTGTTACCACTAGGATGGGCCATTATCTTCGTTTCCCACAAAACGATCCAAGTTCGATTCCTGGTATGGTATCTATCGTGTATGCATATTCTTACCATTCTATTTTATTTATTTAAAAATAGTACATGTGAATTTATTAGACAAGTGTGTGTGTGTGTGTGTGTGTGTATATATATATATATATATATATATATATATATATATATATATATATATATATATATATATATATATA